>BMAC01001088.1:75961-109908 GCA_014905375.1 Phtheirospermum japonicum
TATTTTTGTATGCTGTGTATGTATATATATATGGTATATGTATACGTGAAGTATATAAATGTGTGCTGTTGTGTATATATATATATATAAACTGTATATATATATAATTATATTTTTATGAGATGTGTGTTTGCTCTGTGTACATATGTTATGTATGAGGGTGCTGTGAATGTCTTTTTTGTATTGTATATGCATGCATGATGTGTATGCTGTGTATTACAATATATATATAAATATATGATATGCATGCATATATATAAATATATATATATATATATATATATTTATGAAATGTATATATATATATATAAATATATATATATGATTAATATATTAATATATTATATATATTGTTATATATATATGTTAATATATTATATATATATATATATATATATATATATATATATATGTTTAATAGAAATGAAACATGCTCGTTCGATTTTGTGAAAATCAAATTGTTAATTAAAAACATTGTTTGAATTAATTGATTATAAAATTGGGCCGTCGTCAATTGAATTCGATTCAATTAATTTAATTTTTAAAAATTTTTGTTTTCCGCTGCGCGACGGTACCACCGATTCCCATCACTAACATCCACTAGTTTGAGAAACACGAATTTGTAACACAACAGATGTTGAGATTGATGTCATAACATCCATCCTAACATCAGTCAGGGTACGAATTTAAACAACGGCGGAATAAACAATAGATAGAGCACACCAATTAAGATTTTAGCCCGTAAGTAAATATACTTACGGACTTGAGTTTTCAAACCCTAAAACTATATTACTTAACCATTCAAGATCAATTACAAAAATCTAAGTAATATACGAAAAACAAATGTATCAACACTTGATACAAAAATACTTGTTGCTAAGTTTGAGATGATCTCCTCCTTTGGTTACGCAACGATGAAGATCTCTTAGTTCTGAACTGTAGCTCCAAGTAGACTCAGTGCCTTGTGTTCTGCTTCTTCGAATCGTTGAGAGCTTTTCTCCGTTAATCTCTATTCCAGAGTATATCCTAGTGCGTCGTGATCTTGTCCTTTTTATAATAAAGACTCCTGCACTTGAAGGACAAGTTAGAGATAACCTAAGGAAATTAAATAAAGTCCTAATCTCTACTTAGGAAATAAATCTAGAGTCCTAAAATATTTTGACCCCAAGAAGGGCAAATAACCAAAAAGGAAAAGTGTCAAGAATAAAATTCTCAACAATCTCCCCCTTTTCCCTTTCTGGACAAAATACAAATGACGCAACTAAAACTAAAAACCAAACTTAAAAACTCCCCCTAAGTTAACGACTCCCTCTAAACAAATAAACATCCTTTAAACAAACAAACATTGTTTTTCAAAAATAGAAAATAAAGCACAAAGCTAAGAAACTCATTGATTGCGCTTCCTCTTCGATCGACAAGGGGATGCCAAAGTTCCTTCACCCTGGGCTTTCTTCTTCCTCAATAGCCTCTTCCGTTTCTTCAGCTTCTTCTTTCTCTTATCCTTGTCTAGACCTGCCAAAACCTCAGCAACTGCACCATCATCATCAGCAGCAGCGTCATCACTTGTGGTGTCATTCTCTCCCCTTTTTTGTTCAGAGAGAAAAAGGGCCTCCAACCATGAACCTCGCACCGCCTGGAGATGGGAAATTTGGTTGTCGAGTTAATCAAGATGAGCAAGCACAACCTAAGGAGGGAGTTGAACCATGTTGGAGCCGGTGGTGAGAGTAGAAAAATCATCACCACTCAAACACCATCTCGAAAGGGCGCTTGCGAAGGCAAATCAACAACACGGGCCCCGACAAGGTGCTGAGCACGCAAAGTAAACTTCTCAAGATCCCCAGACATCACATCGCCCCGGTTATGCTGAAAATTCAAAGTTCCAATAAGCTATGTATAAGAGATGGAAAACAGAATGAGGAAGTGACCTTCGTTGTTGCAAACTGAGTGACCGTATCAAACACCATCTGGACAAAGTTAAACTTAATGCCACATCCAAGCTTGTACAGGAACAATGTTTGTGGTTGTTTAACAACAGTGGCGTTCTTGGTTGAAACCCAATTGCACACAGCAACCTTATGCAAGACGGTATACAGGGAAGTCAAACGAGTGGTAGCCAGCTGCACACACCACCTATTTACCATACCACCAGACAAAAAGTGAACCACCTCATCCATATCATCAACCGTGGAGTCACCAAGATACTCCTCAGTCCCAAACATCTCATTGATAACGGCAGGAGTAAAAGTATACACAGACTCACGTACAATAACTTTCCCAAATTTTATAGATATTTGGTTGGCGACAGATAGGTTAGCATAAAATTCAAGCACAACATCACGAACATATGGCATAGCAGTAGACACGGTCGAAAACATACTTTTGTGCTTGAAAAAAGCAATCAAATTCTGCTTCTCAAAGATCTCAATTGGGACGCGATGCTCAGCTATCATGCCTCTGCTTTGAAATCTGGAGAATAGCTCCTCGGCCTCAGTAGTCAAGAACCGCATGGAGATTGGTTCCATGTCCTCAATCTCAATGCCTTGAGAAGGAGCTTTTTTAGAGCTGACAGAGTGAATGAAGGTAGCTGATGTAACTGGTGCACTTCCAGAAGAGAAGGAGGTCGACTTAGTGGTTGGGGATGAAACTGGATCATCGGCGGACGATGTTGGAATCCGTGACAAATCACCGGAACCAACATCATCAATCGGGTCAATAGTAGGTAAAGTAAGCCTGCTCTTCTTCTTCGTGCCTTTCTTGGATGGTCTAAGATCTAGGATAAGAATCTCGTCAGATGGATCGGGGGAATACCTGGACCCAAAATTAGGTTCAGGCTCAAGTTGAGCCTCAGGAACAGGAGTGGTAGGAGTTGTAGCTTCAACAGGCCTGGAGGAACTGGAAACCTCTCCAGTGAAAAATCAAGAACCTCGTAGGGAGGACTTGAATACTCAGTTGTGGTTGACCCTGGCGACACTTTAATTGGCACTGGAGGGTGCTTCTTATCGGTGAGCTTAACAGTCTATTTGCGGCGACGGGGTTTGGACTTTTCCAGGCGAGAAATGGGGGAATTCACCGTAGCAGCAACCGGATAAGGAGGCACAAACTCCTCATCATCAGAATCCACCATGACGGTGACGTCTTCGGCAAGGTTCATGTGCTCAATTGGCACTGGGAGAGAGAAGGATAAAAACCCTTATGAAAATATGACTTTTTGGAACATATGTCCTGGAAAGACCTGGGCCTCTGGATCAGCGGCGACGATTGCTGGTACAGGGACCACGTCCTGGGAGTTGAGCAGCGGCGAACTGACAGGCGGTGTTACAACCGGTGATGAGATCGGTGGTAAAGTGTCACCAAGCTCTTCACGGATGTCCAGACCGCCGGCTCTCGGGAAATTCGTCGGAACCTGTTCGTCAGTGGAGCTTTTCACTCAAGTGGGGAGCTCTGGAATTTTGCTCAAAGATGGATTCGACATGCTGGAGATAATATCAAAGAGAGAACAAGAGAAATTTGCAAGAAACAAGATAAGTAGAGAAGTCGTGAGAGTGAGAGTGGGTAATTGCAGAGGTGAATTCGGGAGGATTAGGGTAAACGGTAAAGAAGATGAACTTTTAGAATACCAAAGATATGACCGTTGTCTAGGAGAGAGAAGGATAAAAACCCTTATTTTCCTAAAATCTGATTTTACTCCCAAAAAAAAAATCTTTCCTTGCAAAACCCCACTCCCCCTAAAACTAGGATACATGATCCCAATTTAATCAACCACAATCCCACTATTAAACATGCCTCCACTAAAAACAAAGGGCTGGATATGAACCATCACCATAGTGGCAAAAATACGTACAAGGTGGAAAATATCCAGCCATCTCAACCTTATATTACCTGTCCATCCCACGATTTTAGCTCCACTGGAACAACCAGTTTACTCAATCCTTAACATGATTAAAAGATTTCAAAGAAATACACAAGCACAAGTAACAGAACACACAACATTTAGGCAACTTCACAAAGTATGTATGTCCTAAATTGATGCCTAAAATGAATGACCTAAAAAGGTAAAAAGAAAACTTAAGGTTTTAGTGACTTGATCAGTGTTGCTTTTCATGACTGATAACATTATAACCAACATTACTTAAGGTGAAGTCCATGAAAACAGACTCCTTAAACCAAGTTAATGACTACGTCAAAATCGCTCAATAAGGTGAGATTTAAAGATTGGATCTTTTTAAATCCGGATTTTCTTCATCTTTTTAAGATTTGAAGAGAATAGTTTATCTTTAGCAATTGCCATAAACACCTATTGTTTTAGGACCTGGGAAAAATCCAGTTTCTGCAGGAAAGATTCACATTCACCTAATTTAAAAGTTTACTCTTTTTGTTATCACTTTTATTACAACACATGATCTTTTTGCACCAAAAACCAGACCCAATGCATTCACATTATGTATGAAACAGAAAAATAAAAATGCATGCAAATTATACAGATGTTGTGACTGGTGACATAATTGGGCGTCACAACATCAAAACCAACATGGACTAGACAATGCACATACCGAGATCTCTTCTCAAATGAGAGAAGGTCTGGTAATCTAATGCCTTTCTGAAGATGTCAGCTAGCTGATCGTTTGTCCCTACATGATCAAGACTTACTATCTTCCTCTCAACCAAGTCTCGGATAAAGTGATACCTGATGTCAATGTGCTTGATACGAGAGTGTTGAATAGGATTTTTTGAGATGTCTATGGCACTTGTATTATCACAAAGTACGGTCATAATGCTTCTATGGAGACCATAGTCTTCAATCATCTGGTTCATCCACAGGAGTTGTGTACACGCACTTCCAGCTACAATGTATTCAGCTTTAGCAGTAGAGAGGGAAATGCAGTTTTGTTTCTTACTGTACCACGAAACCAGGATACTACCCAAAAAGAAACATCCTCCAGTGGTACTCTTCCTATCCACGACATCACCTGCCCAATCTGAATCAGTGTAATCAACAAGTTCAGTGCAAGTACCTCTGGTATACCATAAACCTAAATCACTCGTTCCAGACACATATTTAATTATTCTTTTTACAGCTTTTAAATGTGACTCTTTGGGGTTCGATTGATACCTAGCACACAAACATACACTGTATATTATGTCTGGCCTACTTGCAGTTAAATACAGGAGACTTCCTATCATACTCCTATAAACGGTGTTATGAACACTGATTCTAACATCATCTCTCGACAACTTGTTGGTTTTACCCAATGGTATTTTCTTATGCTTTTCATTTTCTAATCCAAATTTCTGAACCAGATTTTTAGCATATTTGGTTTGGGAAAGAAAAATACCATCGTCAAGCTGCTTAATTTGAAAACCAAGAAAGTAAGAGAAATTACCTTCCATGCTCATTTTGAACGTATCAAACATTCGATCTATAAAATCTTATACCATCTGTTCACTAGTGGAACCAAAATTAATATCGTCTACATAAATCTGGACTATAAGAATGTGTTTTCTAGATTTGAGCAAAAACAAGGTTTTATCAACTTCACCTCGTCTAAAGTTTAAAAATAGTAAATGTTGAGTCAACCTTCCATACCAATCTCTTGGAGCTTGCTTTAAACCATATAAAGCCTTTTTCAATTTTAAAACAAAATTAGGTTTGTTAGGGTCAGCAAAACCTTTAGGTTGCTCAACATACACTTCTTCACTCAAAAAACCATTTAAAAAGGCACTCTTAATGTTCATTTGATGCAGAGATATTTTCAAATGACAAGCAATAGCAATCAGGAGTCTTACCGATTCTATACGTGCAACAGGTGCGAATGTCTCATCGAAATCGATACCCTCTATCTGAGTGTACCCTTGTGCAACTAACCTTGACTTATTTCAAACAATGTTCCTAGCTTCATCTGTTTTGTTCTTGAAAACCCACTTAGTACCGGTGACATGTGTGTTTTCTGGGCGAGGAACCAAATCCCAAACATCATTCTTGGAAAATTGGTCCAACTCTTCCTGCATGGCTTTGATCCAGAACTCATTCTCCAGAGCCTCTTCCACACGCTTTGGTTTTGTAGTTGCAAGGAACAAAGTCTCTCGAATTTGAGAGCAGTTAGTAGACAAGCAGACATATCTTACCATTTTTTTGAAGTTTATCTGTCGCTTCCTTGTGCTTCTCTCATCAAGATCTCTAATGATCTGGCCTATTGGATGATTCCTCTGAATTCTTGATGGAATATCCCTCTGATACAGGTCAATTTGATTATCCGGGTTGTCCTCATCTGAGTCTGAATCTGATTCAGGAGCTTCTGGAGATGGTGTTGTCACTGGTGTTAAGTCACCAGTTTCAACATTGTATGCTCCCTCAGGAATCGGTGTTGGATTTTGTGACATGTCACCAAAACTGTCACCACCTGCAACTTCAGTTTCAGTACCTGCACTATCATCTAAAACATCCATAATATTTTGAGGATTTTGATCATACACCAGATCATTGTCCTCATCAGGTTTAATTTCACTAATCAAATCATCAAATTTCACATTGACTGACTCCATCATGCATCTCGTTCTGAGGTTGTACAGTCTGTATGCATGACTGTTTTGTGAATATCCCATGAAAACACATTTGTCACTCTTAGAGTAAAGTTTTGAAAGATGCATCCTATCATTTAGTACATAGCACACACACCCAAAAACATGGAAATAACTCAAATTAGGCTTTTTGCCCAACAATAATTCGTAGGGAGTAACATGTGAAATAGGCCTGAAATACACCCTATTGATTGCGTGGCAAGCAGTATTCATTGCTTCTGCCCAAAATCGCTTTGCAATTCCATTTGAAATAAGCATGGTTCTAGTCATCTCAGCAAGAGATCTATGCTTTCTTTCGACTATACCATTCTGTTGGGGTGTAATGGGAGAGGAAAACTCATGAGTTATCCTACCTTTGAACAATAGTTTGAGAAAGCCTCATTTAAAATTCCTTTCCATGATCAGACCTGATCCTTCCTATGCTCACACCAAAATGCACGCATAATTTTTTTTGCAAGTTTTTTAAAACTTTGAAAAGCTTCATATTTTTATCTTAAAGATTCAACCCAAGTAAATCTAAAGGAATCATCAAATATAACCAAAACGTATCGTTTACCTCCAAGGCTTTCCACCTCCAGTGGTCCCATGAGGTCCATGGGCATGAGTTCAAAGCAATTTGAGGTAGTGAGACTCTGTACATGTGGGTGTAGTGGTACCCTGACTTGTTTCCCCTTTTGACACGCTTCACAGATTGGAATGATCTTCATATTGAGATTCGGTAGACCATTTACAGCTTCTTTCTTCACCAATCTTTCCAACATCTTGTAGTTGATGTGTCCAAGCTTTTGATGCCACACCTCGGCATCGCTCAATTGAGATAACTTGCAGAATACATCGCCATTAATTTGATAGCAATTGTCCGATGTCCTTTGGCCAGTGAGAATGCAAGCATCTCCTTCATCATAAACTTCACACTTTTCTCGTGTGAACTTAACACTGAAACCACCATCACACAACTGACTAATGCTGATCAGGTTAGCCGTCAATTCTTCGACAAGTAACACGTTCTCGAGTTTTACAATTCCTGGAACATGGAGAGTTCCTTGTCCAACAATCTGACCGTTTGCACCTCCACCATATCTCACTTGTCTACCTTGGAATTTCACAATATTTGAGAGGAGGTCTTCAGATCCGGTCATATGTTTGGAGCATCCACTGTCAAAATACCATGCTCCTGGAATATGAGATTTCAGAGAGGTAAAGATCATGTTACATTTGATCTCATCCTTCTTCACCCAGACTTGTTTAACTTTTTTGTTGGCTTTGATGTTGGAATTATGGAAACTGTCACGAGACACAACATGCTGCTTTGTCCTCTGAAACTGATTTTTCTTACCCACTTTCTTCCAGCAGAACGGACGAATATGACCAGAATCGCCACAATGATGACAGATATACTGTCTTCTTCTTTTTTTTGTGATGCTTGGTCATCTTCAGTTTCTGGTTAGTTTGTTGCACTTGTTGTTCAGGTTTGTAGCCAATACCATACTTCGAGGACTCTGAGAATGACATTCCCAAGATTTTATCTAGCTTTGCAGTTCCCTTTTTGAGATTTGAGAGAGTATCTTGAGCCTTCTTTAGATCAGTCTTCACTCGTTCTAATTCTGAATCTTTTCTTGTAAGAGATGCTTCTAGACGAGTAATTATACTCACTTGATCATCCTTCTCATGGGTTATCTTGTCAACCTTGATTATGAGAGTTTTTACCTTTAGAACTTGATTTTCCCAATTAGCAAACAGTTCTTCATATTCCATGCATAGCTTCTCGTACTTGTCAAGCGTCTCTACAACTTCTGCATTTAGGCATAGGGTGTTAGAATTGATGTTATCAACATGAATGTCGTCATTCCAGACAACATTGACAATCAATGCAGGAACTGACTTAGATCAGTTAGAGTCACTATCCTCTTCATCAAACTCCTTTGCAATCAGGTTCTTTTTCCTCAATGTGTTAGCACATTCGTTCTTGTAATGCCCGTATCCTTTGCACTCGTGACATTTAGCCTCACTGAGAGGTTTAGGGGAATTTGATGTCTTGGACTCGGATGGTGAGGGCTGAAAATTAGAGAGCTTTCGTCCAGAAGATTTTGGAGGTAGTGTCTCCGTTTTGAACTTTGGAAATGTTCCTCCAATGTTGTTTTTTCTTCTCAAATGTTTGTTGAACTTCTGAGTGATCAGAGTCACTTCTTCCTCTCCAATTGTGGTATTCTCGATTTTATCCAACAATTCTCTCCAATCAACAACTTCACTGTCATCATACGAGTTAACATCGGTAGTAAGGGCAACATTCTTCTCTTTCGAGTTGGGATCAAGATGTTCCATCTCGAAGGTTTTGAGTGATCCAACCAATTCATCAAAGTTTATGTTGTCAGTATCCTTTGATTCTTCAATTGCAACCACTTTTACGCTGAACTTCTTTGAAATAGATCTGAGTAATTTACCAACAAGGCGCGAATTAGACATGGCCTCGACAAGTTCTCCGCACTCATTTGCAATTTCCGACAATCTCATGGAATAGTCCATGATGGATTCCCTCTCATCCATTCTCATGGATTCAAATGTGGTAATTAACATTCTCATATGATATTTCTTCACACTCTGAGTTCCTTCGCACACCCTTTGCAGGGCGTCCCACACATCTTTCGCAGACTCACATTTTTTTATCACCTTGTAGTGAGTCGAGTCGACATATCCACAAAGGGTGTTGATGCACTTAGAGTTCCAGTTTGAATTAGCGATTTCATCAGGGGTCCAGTCAATCTCTTTCTTGATGATGGTGTCTCCATCAGCATCGGTAACTCGTGGTTTCTCCCATCCAACTAGAATGGTTCTCCACGCTCGTTCGTCGATATTCTTAATATGCCACCGCATCCTTTGCTTCCAGAGAGAGTAATTCTCTCCGTTGAGGATGGGAGGTCGTGGATTCCCTTGAGCATCCATGATGTCAAAGAATCTACAAAATAAGGATCGAAATACTTAATGTCAAGTACCCTGCTCTGGTACCAAATGTAATTTTGTAGATCTGTGATTTTGAAAAATGACGTTAGGTTTCGTGATAACTATGCCAAACCTAACATCCACTAGTTTGAGAAATACGAATTTGTAACACAACAGATGTTGAGATTGATGTTACAACACCAATCCTAACATCAATCAGAGTACGAATTTAAACAGCAGCGGAATAAACAATAGATAGAACACACCAATTAAACTTTTAGCCCGTAAGTAAATATACATAAGGACTTGGGTATACAAACCCGGAAACTATATTACTTAACCGTTCAAGATCAATTACAAAAAATCTAAGTAATATACGAAAAACAAATGTATCAACACTTGATACAAAAATACTTGTTGCTACGTTTGAGATGATTACGCAAAGTTGAATATCTCTTGGTTCTGAACTGTAGCTCCAAGTAGACTCAGTGCCTTGTGTTCTGCTTTTCGAATCGTGAGAGCTTTTCTCCGTTAATCTCTATTCCAGCGTATATCATACTGTGTCGTGATCTTGTCCTTTTTATAATAAAGACTCTTAGACTTGAAGGACAAGTTAGAGATAACCTAAAAAAATTAAATAAAATCATAACCTCTACTTAGGAAATAAATCTAGAGTTCTAAAATATTTTGACGCAAGAAAGCAAATAAAAAAAAGTGCCAATGATAAAATTCTCAACAAGTTCCATCGACTTGATCAATTATACAGTATCATGTAAAAGTTTAATAGGAAATTACGAGATCCTAGTGGACAATGTAAAATTCTCATATGATGCGATAAAGTCACCACTTATGTTTTACTTTGTGGGTAATAATGGTCCAAACAAGATTATAAATATGTTTACGTGGCAAATTGGGCATTCAGTTTTGGGAAAAACATTTTTTTAGCTTTACTGTCGGTAAAACATTGTTTAAGGTATTTTCGTTGTACCCGGTTGAGTTATTTAGCCATTTTTTGAGGAATACATTTCTTGTAGGCGAGATATGTTGAGTTACTTTGATTGGTTATAAAAATTTTATTTTTGTACTCAACTAAAAAAATAAATTCCAAGAAAGTGATTATTTATGATGGCATATTTTTTTACAATTCCATTTTTTTCTTAAAAGATTTTTCCTCATTTATCTCCCTCTTTCATCTATAGTAGCTTAGTTTTTTAACACACAGTCATCTCATTTGTAGGCTCATTTGAAAGATTGTTAGCAAATAATTTTGTATTTGACCACTTACCCAAAAACATATCAATTATATGAAATCACTCTCACCAAAACAATATTATACCTAAAAAAAATCATTATTCTCTACTCAAACGAAACGAACGGAAATAAAAGAATATCTGATCGCCAGAAGCCCTTTTCTTATTTCTTAAAATTATGGGTTCATTATTCGGATTCGAGTTGTATTTCTCAACCAAGACATGGTTTTCAATTTCGAGAAATGTACCGAATCAGAGAGATGAAAATTTATGGCAAAATCAGAATTCAACTAAAAAAATAGCTAAAAACTTACTATTTTCAACACTAGGCTAAAAAACATTTTTCAAACGAACGAAAAACCACAGGTTTCAAAAATATTAATTTATCCTTGAAACTTAAAAATAGATGACCAATACCGGCCGGAATTTGTAGATTGTAAATTGCGGTAAAACTCGCAGCGCACTAGTGAATGTTAGCACTATGTAAGACCAATCATCCATTGCCTCATCTGAAAGAGAAGCACCATCACCTACTTGTTAGCATGGTACATCAGGTAAAGAACAAACAAAGCAATCAGCGTAGAGCAATGTTACAGTCGCACTTTTCAATAATCAGACCTGACGATTAAATCTAAATCACATGTTCAATCATCAAACTAAAAAACTCAAATTGCAGGCTATTCGTCAAACCCAGGGGTTTTGTGTAATGTTCTGCGAATCCCCATCATTTAACAGAAAAAAATTCAAAGAGCCCAAGACATATAATCAAATGCCAAGATTAAACTTCTCAAACATCCACGGTAAATATAAAAAGGAAAAAAAATATTAAAGGATGTCTTATTTATTCCAACTAAAGAGTTTTATTTGAATTTGCATCCATTTATAGCCCAATGGAAATAACTTGTACACCAAGTCCAAGTTGAACTGGCCATATCCAATTTCGGGAAAATAGATACAGGCAAACAAGAAATTTATAAAAGAAAATCTACCAAAAATATTGAAGGAAGCCCTTTTGTAAGTTGAATGAATGATTCAAATCCTACCATCATCAACATTTCAAGAAAATTTAATACCCATCATGTCTCAACTCAAATCATACATACAAAAGATGTGTGGATCCCCACAAACACAGTTACAACTAATAAACAGGTGATCTAATGTTAATGGGGTCAGCCAGCATAGAACAAAATACTATTACCAAAGCTTAAAATGTAAATTTATTACATACGATAAAGACAAATACCGACACAGCCACAAGTCCAAGTGAAAACTGGAACTGCAAATTAGCTCTCATCATTACCATGACTTTCCTCCCCAACCTTCTCTTACAATATGATGTTGAGTTTCTCCCCAACCTCCAGCATCAAGTTGCTGAGGCGTTGTTCCTCCCCAGTCTCCAGCACTGGGTTGCCAATTTCCTTCCCACCCTCCCGTTTGCCTTCTCATCAGATCATAAGGTATAATATCATGTTGAGTTCCTATCCTGTCTTCAACATTTCCTGGCCCTAAACTTCCGCTAGGCATCCCCCTCCAACCTTCAGCTATCCGCATCCTCTTTGCCAAAGCAGACTCGACTGTAGCTTGATCCTGGGGGAATATTCTAGTCGTGAGGGCTGAGTCCGGATGCATAAATTGTTTCTTTCTTTTCCCAGTTTCTACCCTTTTGCTTTGGTTTGCTTGAAAGGGAATACGACAAGGCAACATCACAGTTGGATGCAAATTTGAAGCATATCCTCTAGTAAATGGGGTAGTAGGACGAATGCCATCTTTGCCAAACAAAAGATCCCTCACTTCAGCTCCAATCTTCCCATCCATGAAAGAAAAAATATGCGCAATAGAGATGTCGATACATTTATATATTCGTTTCACTTCTGCTTGTCCCACAGCTCTCGCAACATTTTGGGACGGATCAGTAAAATCCTCTACCTGTAAAATTTTTGAAATTATCCACATGCATCGATTGTAACAAATTTGAGACCAAAGAATGAAATGTAATTACACTGATACAGGCAACTTTAGAATCCCAGGTTTTGGATGTCCAAGATCCACTGCATGTGCTAGCACAGAGACCTTTTGGCCAAAGTTTTTCAACAGAAGATAACTGCAAAGAAAGAAAACCAGCAAATGTATGTGTGCAGACAATATTGAAACATCAAATAGTAATTACAAATGAAACAAGAATTCTCCTCCATATACTGATTAACTTAATAATACCTTGATCAGTAGAGTGAGAAAGAGCTCAGCCAACGATTCTCTGTTTTGTTTCCCATAATTTACAAAATTAGACATTGATTTAACCACCGTTTCTGGATCCGTACCATCTACAAATATAGTATATAAAAATGCATATGAACTGAGATGAAGAAAAAAAGAGAAAGAGAGAGAGAAGGTAGCAACTGTCGCATAATGCAACTGTACAGTCATCGGCCGTTGGATTAGACATGCAACAATTGTTTAACAAAGAAAGCATGGAAAAAAGAAAGTTCAGCAGTACCAAAGGGAGACGTCAAATAAGAGTACACAAGAAATGAGGTAAAAGGTTGAGTAATATTTACTACCAAAAAAAAAAAAAGGGAAATGGAGGCAGCCAACAGAATTATTAGATATAAGAACCAAAGATCAAACATGTAATAGTAAAGAAGGAAAAAAACTTAGAAAAACACGTTACCAAATTATGGGCAAACTTAAAAGGAAATTTGTGGAATAAAGTGGCTGCAGCATTAATTTCTTAAACAAACACTAAAATAAACTTAGGAGGAGGTGGAATGGTAAGACAAAGACCAAGACTCTAGCAAGCCCATGAGAGGCTGTGTGTGGCTTCCATGTATTCCTTACATATTAAACAAATACAGATTTGGAAGTCTTTCTGATAATTTATTATCACCTTAGAAGATCAAGGTAAAACCATAAAACATATGATTTATAATCAGAAACACTAAAAGTGGGACCTCCTCATTCTAATGGGTGCTTGTGTGGCAGTTGGTTAACAAGGAAATCCCCAAGTAAAATGTCTGATACTGTTTACTATTGATTATTACTCTGAAACCATAACTTCTAGGTAGACCACCAAACTCATATTGGTGGATTATGAGCCAATAATACAAGAAAAAGGTATACAACAACTGATGATTCCTTACACGCAACCCTGATTTCACATGCACCAACCACATTTAGAGCTATTTCAGAAGAAATGGCCCCAGATGTTACTTGCAACTTGATTTACCACGTAAAGAATCTGCCCAATTATCTTGATGCAAAATAGAAGACACCTGACACGCCCATCATCAAAATAGAAGCGTGCATGTTTGTGTAAATTCTCAAGTTTCCTAAAATAAACTAGGCTAAGTCCATAATCATTATATTCATCAAATAGAAATGCCATGTAATGATGTGATCAAATGTCATGTCCACATCTCTCTAAATTATAGAAATGAAAATGTCACTTTCTAGAAAAATAAATTCCAAATTAGAAGCAATCCGTGTTGAAGATAAACACTCAGCTTATGACTCTCTGGGCTATTCATACTGAATATTGGATAGCAAAGAGAGGATGGTGACTGCACTGAGGTTATAACAAAGTAACCTGATCGAGTAAAGGGTTTGATGATAGAAAATAAGAAGAAAATGTAATCGCAAAAGAAATAAATAAGATAACTTCAGGATATCCTCCCCATTTTCCTTGGAAAATTACTCGATCAGCTTATAGCCGACAAAACAAACAATGCCCAAGTGTCCCCTCCACAAAACAATAGTCCCGACTTAAATAATATCCTAACCCTACGGGCCTACCAATTAATTACTTAAATGAAAGATGAATAGATTATATCAATGAGCTCATTAAAATAAAAACAACATTGCCAGCAACGCAGCATCTGCTTTTTGCCTTTTCTGCCATAAACTCTGCAAATGAATGTGTAACATAACCATACTAGAAGCTGTGGCTACCTAGTATTCTCAAGAATATGAAAGGAAAGGAAACCAGTTCAGAGTAGTTACCCTTAAATATGGACGAAAATGAAGGAAGAATAGGTGGATTCCGAGTCTGCAGAGTGAGAGAGACAACTTAAATCAATGTGCCAAGAAGGGCGGAGAATAAACAGTGACAAAAGCTCTGAACATAAATGTGAGTAAAAAAGATGAGCAGAAATCAGCATAGCAATTTCAATCAAGAGTCAAGCCAGCATCTTCAAATGAGCCAGTATATCATTGCCCGGAGCCAACAAATGAGCACATAAAAGATTAAATATGTAATATCAATTGTTCTTATCGTTACTTTGTTCCCGCCACGGCCCACCTGACTGTCATTGATACAGTTCATTTCACCTGATTATTTTGCTCCTTTAAATTAAGTCCTCATTATTCTTTAAAAAAACTAGATTTCACTAGAGAAGATTGTGAGTACAGAAAAGCAAAAGGGGGTTAAAAAAGGATGGAAGTCCAGAAAATGAGACATTTTGAGGCACATCAGCCATAGGTTTTAGTGGAATGTCCTGTACCATACATATTTATAAACAAAATTGAATAGTAAACTATATTACAAATTTATATAGGCAATTAGCCAGGCCTGGATGTGTGGATAATCATACTGAAACAACACTACCACCAACCAACATGAAAATCGAAAAGGAAAAGAAGCAAAATATGAGAAACCAAGGTTTCAACAATGAGTTCAAACCCTAAGTGAATAGGTGAGCATGTAGTCAAAAGAAAAGGAGAGGGAAAAAAAAAGGAGGCACAACCCAGAAGTATATGCCAAAAAGTATACCTGCAAATGAAAAGCGACCAACAGTATTATCGAGAGCGAGTTTAAGGTTTTATCTTTTGAACTGTTGATGTTGTATGCTCTTGCCCATGTTTTCATCTGCGGAGACATATCAGTTGACACCATGCAGATACAACAGTAAATTATTCATTCTAAACAAAACCAAGCACGGAAAAAGGTCGTATGAATACCTCTCCTAAGGCAAAACATTAGAAAATGTATATATTTTGAGCTTCCAGATACTGAAATTGAAGGTTGCAGAATAGTCGGGCGGCGGTGAGCTGCCTAGCGCCTAGGCAGGTGCCTAGCTAGGCAATTTTTTTATTTTTGGTTGTATCTTCACATGCCAATTGTCATAAAAGCATAAAACAAAAACATTTACTTTTTTCCTTTACATTTCCTTTTGTTTTTGTTTTTCTGGGGACATTAGAAAAATAAAAAGAAATACAAAAAATTTACATTGGTGCCTAGCCGATTAGTTCCACCTAGGCCTGATTAATCACTGATCAGGCACCAAGCCAAGTATTTTCGGCGACTAGGTGTTTTTCGGGTCGGCTCATTTCGATTTTATTTATTGTTTAGGGGCGTCTAGGCCGATTTCTACAACACTGCTGAAGTTAGGAACTAATCATTATAAACAGGTAAATGGGATTGGACAGATAGTCCTGAAACTAAGATTTACAGCTACACATGACAGTCGCTTCCATGGGTGAAGATTTAGCAGAGCTATACATTGGAATTAATGTGGAATATATGGTTATAAAGATCTACACCCTAGCTTACATCCATCCACAAAAATCCTATCTGAGCTATGTTTTAAAGGTTACACACGCGTACACATACTTTATAACACTTGTCTTGCAGGCAGGATGAAAGCTTCAGATTCGAGATGCTTGGTGGTTTTCTTTCTAGACTGACCATCCCTCATTTTCTGTGTTATTTTTTTCAAGAGAACTGCAAGTAACTTCTGCTGGAGCAATTTTTTAATAAATGATAACTTTTGAGGACCAGTTATTATTTGACCAAAAACCTATTGGCTTTGTCTAATGCAAGTTTTCTCATATACCAGTTAATATTTGACCAAAAACCTATTGACCAGTTAATATTCTTCTGCTTCTGTTTATCCATTTTCTTCGCACAAAACCCATTTCCAAATAATCACCTCAAATCGAATAGCAGCGGAAGTTCCAAGTTTCTGCTTCTGAACACTGTCCCAAGTAACGTGGGTTAAGGACAAGGTGTAGGAAATCCAGCTGGACAAATAAGGAGATTCTTCAGAGCAGATCTTTAGGGATAAAGATTTGTAGATTTATTTCATCAAAAACTTCTCTAAAAACTACATGGTATCAGTGCCAAGTTAAGCTCTAGCCTCCAAATTGCCCTTATTTTTTTTAATCATCAAGCCTTCTACTCTGCTTGTTGATTCTCACAAAATCTCAAATATACTGTTTCAAAACATTTCACTATTCTCATGGCACAATCTTCTTTAGTCGGTGAAAATTCATCCACACCTCAAATCCAAAACATTCAGGGTCCCGTCGACAACAGCTCTATTCCCATGACCAGTCACAAATTAACTGGTCATAACTATCTCCAATGGTCTCAATCAATGATGATGTCCATATACGGACGTGGATGTGAAGATTATCTCACTGGAGTTATTTCTCAACATAGCTCCAGCGATCCTCAATTCAAAAATTTGAGTCGAAAACAATTTGGTCATCTCCTGGCTGATCAACTCCATGGCGCCAGAAATTGGGGAGAACTTTCTGTTGTATTCAACCGCGAAGGAAATATGGGACGCAGCACGCGACACTTTTTCCAGCACGGACAATGCGGCAGAACTCTTTCTGATCGAGAACATTTTACAGGATCTCAAGTAGGGCGGGTCTTCAATCGCAACGTATTTCACCACTCACTCAATATTGGCAGCAACTAGACATATTTGAGTCGTATGAATGGAAGTGCCCTTGAGTCGTATGAATGGAAGAGCCCAGATGATTGCTTGCCTTTGGTTTAGGAAGATTGCCTTTGGTTCAAGAAGATTGTGGAGACTAAACAAATCTTTAAGAGCATGTTTGCCCTAGAGTTAGGGTTCAGAATACCAGATTGTTATTCCAAATACCGTATACTCGTTTATTCTAATACTCAACCAATGATTTTTTCACACCTTATCCCTAATCTATACCATTCTATTAACACATAATAAAAAATATAATATAATATAATAATACAACATCATTTACTTTTCAAACATGATTTGACATAGAATACAGTATAATAATACATTAACATTTACTTTTCAAACATGATTTGACATTTACATTAAAAAGTAAAGGATTTTGAATCCTATAACATACAAGAATTTTTACTATTCACATAATTTTGAATACTTCGAGATTCTAAATATCAAAATTTAAAATTCCAACGAATACTAGTCCAAACAGGCCGTAAATTCCTCATGGGCCTCAATAAGTCGCTAAACGAAGTTCATGGCAGGATGCTCGACACCAAACCCATGCAAAATCTCATGGGCCTCGATAAGTCCTCTTCAGTACTTCTGGGCGACAAATTTTCACTAAAAGTGATAATCTAGTAGAAGTGGTGACGGAGACAATGAAATTGAAGGATTTCAGGATTTTTTGAAAAAAAAATCCGAATGGGACGTTCGGGTTACTCAATCAGTTCTAACCCTTAACGGGAACTTGAAACTTATCTAAAAACGACTTTTGAGTATGGAACGTTGGGGTAAAATGAAGCCGACGGTGAGTTTGATACTTTGAATTTGTGGGCATCGAGGAAATCACTTTATCCCGTTGTTAACATCATTGCGAATGAGAAATTCGTCGTTCCCGTATCAACCATTTCAGTCGAATAATCACTTTATCCCTAATCTATACCATTCTATTAACACATAATAAAAAATATGAATTTTAAAAGTTAAAAAATTCAAAATTTCAAAAAAAGAAGACCAACCGGCGAAACCGAACCGTGAACCGGCGGTTCACAAACCGACGGCAACCGGCCATTTTCACGGTTCGGTTGCGGTTCGAGATTTATAGACAAACCGAACCACCAGTTTGAACCATTAACCGGCGGTTCTGAACCGTTGAACACCTCTAGTTGCCAGTGCTGAAAGAGGACGATTTTCCTTGGATCAACTAGACGCACTTCATAAGTTCATCTAAGTTCATCAGAATTTCTTGTACCTAACAGGTATTCTCATCATTATTTATTAATGAAAATAACCAGCTTTTACAGTGTGATGTTTGTCAATTATCTAAACACTCTCGTAACTATTATGCACCAAGACCTCGACCATCTAAACCATTTTCTTGTATTCACGGGGACATACCATGAAGGATCCAGAAAATGTTGGTTCTTTTTATTAATTGATGATCATCCGAGAAAGTTGGACCTTCCTCATGAAAAAAAATCCGAAACCAACCAAATCTTCCAAAATTTCCACAAAATGATCCGAAATCAATTCAAAACAAACATCCCAGTCCTCAACAGTGAGGATGCCCGTGATTTCTTCAATTCTGTCCTTGGAGCATTCCTTCAGTCTAATGGAATTGTCCAACAAAGCTCATGCGTCGGCACACACACAACAAAACTGTGTGGCAGAGCACAAGAACCGCCATTTACTTGAGGTAGCATGATCTTTGCTCTTCACATCTCATTTCCCAAAATGATTATGGGGAGAAGCAGTTCTCACAGCACGTAACTGATAAATGAATGCCCTCAAGAGTTCTAAATTTCAAAACACAAGTGCAAAACCTCCAAAATTTAAACATGATCACGAATCACAAAATTGGGACTTAAGGTCCCTAATTTGACCCGTGTCTCCAACTAATCCTCTCATTGATGCCTCTTTTACTCCTACTCTCAATTTCTCACCACCTAACACCTCACCAAACACTTCAAATCATCTTGCTGATCCACTAGAGCCCACGAATCCTATACCAAACCTATCAAGTCTTGTCCATGTACCTAGCAAGGGGTTCCATGTTTACTCAAGGAAGAATAAGCAACCAAAGAGCACTCAACAGGTTCCAATACAAAGTCAGCAAAGTCAAGAGTCTTATCAGAATCCAATCATATCCTTGAACAAGCACAGGAAGAGGCTGGACCACTCATAGTTGACAACGTGACTGATTTAAGTAAGGACCTAAACATGCCTATTGCACATAGAAAAGTCTCATGCACTCAAAATCCCATTCGCAACTACTTGACATACTCAAGTTTGCCCCCCACTTATAAGGCTTTTGTTGCTTCTTTGGACCAAATTCAGATTCCCAACTTAGTTCAAGAAGCACTACAAGTCCCAGAATGAAAAGTTGCCACATTAGAAGTGTTGCGAGCGCTTGAAAAGAATGGTACTCTAATTACTCTCCCTGCCGAGAAACGCACAACCGAGTGTAAATGGATCTTCTCGATCAAACACGATGGAAGTATTGAAAGATTTAAGGCATGACTTGTGGCCAAAGGATTCTCAATCCTATGGTATTCGTTATCAAGAAACATTCACTCCTATTGCTAAGCTAAATAAAATTCGGATTCTCTCTATTGTTATGAAAGAAGCGTGTCCTTTGTTTCAGCTTGATGTGAAGATTGCATTCCTAAACAAGGACTTAGTCGAATGGACATACCTCCAGGATTTGAAGACAAATACAAAAGGTAAAGTGTGCAAACTAAAGAAATCTCTCTATGGTCAAAAGCAATCCCCTCAAGCTTGGTTTGACAGATTTAAAAAGGTCTTGAGGGGAGATGGCTACGGTCAATGCCGGTCTGACCATACTCTATTTGTGAAGCACTAAGCCGACGGAAGAATTATACTATTAATAGTGGGTCGATGATGTCGTGCACAGTGGAAATTGCAAGGACGAAATGGCTATCTCAGGCAACTTCTCTCTAATGTGTTTAAAATTAAAAACCTTTGACAATTGAGGTACTTTCTAGGTATGGAAGTAGCTAGATCCAGCCAAGGCATCACTGTCACTCAGCAGAAATATGTCCTGGACCTCTTACGAGAAACAAAAATGATCGATTGTATCCTACTGCAACAAGGGATCCTAATATTAAACTTATAGTTCAATCACTAAGGAACAACTATTGATCGAGGAAGGTACCAGCCGCCTAGTGGGTAAACTGATCTACTTAACTCACACTCGGCCTGATATGAGTTTGTCGTGAGCATAGTAAACCAATTTCTCAACAATCCTTCGGAGGAGCACATGAATTCGTATACAGAATCCTTAGATATCTCAAGGGAAATCTAGGGAAAGGATTAATGTTTAGAAAAACTCTTGACAGAAATCTCATTATATATATGTATGGATGTCGACTGGGCTGGTTCTCCCATGGACCGAAAATCTACTTCCGGGTACTGCTCATACATATGTGGAAATCTAGTATCATGGCGCAGCAAGAACAACACGTGGTAGCTCGTAGCAGTGCTGAAGCTAAATTTCGCGCCTTAGCACACAAAATTTGTGAAGGAATGTGGTTAAAACGCATATTTGCTGACTCAGAATTGTGACAGAAGATCTTGTAGAGGTTCTATGCGGACAAAGGTTCTCTGCAATAACCAGTCAGCAATAGCTATCGCGAAGAACCCAATACAACCAAGCATGTCGAGATTGATCAACCTATCGGTGAGAAATCGAAAGTAAAATCATCAACTTGTCCATCAAAGCAGGGAGCTGGTATCGTAAACAAAGCACTTCATCGACCTAGCTTTTGTGAACTCAGTTCCAAGTTAGAAATGTTCAGTATATATCACCCAGCTTGCGGGGGGAGTGTAGAAACTCAAGGTAGGCAAATTAGGAGATTCTTCATAGCAGATCTCAATGGATATATTATTGTATAGTAGATTTTCTGGATCACAGATCATAAGGATCGGAGATTTCTAAGAATATTTGTTGTAATGATTTGTAGATTCATTTCCAGAGTTTTAGGAATCAGATCTGATTCCATCAAGTGTATATAAGTATCCTTTCTGAGGAATAGCCAAAACACAAAAAGATCTTAAAGCAATTAATGATTCAAGAGAACCAAGAAAACCAAGTCGAATTCAAAACACAATAGACATGCACAAAGTGAGATTCTTGATAATCTCAACTGGTATATGAGATGCCCACATTAGATGACCACAAGCTTGGTTACACATGTAGATTTTGAGCTCAAATCATCCGCGCAGAGTACCTACTCCGCCTTATATACAGGCTCCTAGGCTAGTGAAACATTGTCTAATTACCGGTTATGAATCAACCAATGTTAATACTCTACAATAACCAGCAAAATATGATTGGACAACAAAAAACACCTAGGTGGACAGTATAGAGCATATGACTCCATCTGTTAAACTGAAGTCCCAAACTAGACAAAACATAAATAAAATTAGCACAAACAACGTTTGATGGAATCAAGGAATCATTGATTATTAAAAAAAACACTGAAAGGTAGAATGGCATAATAAAGGAATTTTTATTAAAAAAAAAAAAGTGAAGAGATGCAAACTTTACCAAGAAGCTAAGCTTTGGAAACCTTTCATCAATGGATGAGATAATGTGAATAATACGGGATTTCAAAATCCCATCTCTATTTTCAACTGATATATCACACTCCACTCCCGTTCCACGATCAACACATTTCAGAATAGGTACCTTGGCTGTGGTAATTGGAAGAACCCCAGAAACATGCCCTTTACCTAAAGCAAAGGAATGCATATATGAGAATTATCAACCTTAATTAACTTGAGTTTTATTATATAGGAAAACCGTCAATGGGAAATAAAAACACTATCCATAAGGTAAAAATGTCAGCCTCCGTGATTTATAAACACATCAACTCCATATGATAATTATATGCAACAAATATGTCAATACTGAATTAACATCGTTTAGTATTCCACAGCCAACCAAAGGTAACATAACCTACCAATGAACCTCTTTCCATATTTTACCAGATTTATTTATTTTGTTTTTTGTTTTTTTCTGAGGGGAAAAATGAAAACATGAGAGTGAAATTAACACTAACAGTGAGAAAATTAAGACCCCAGGTTATGAAACTGATATGAATGGATATTAAGAAACAAGAAAAGGTACAATTTAAACAATCAAGAGCACTGACCCATAAAATAGCAAGACAAAAAGTGAAGATTTTGTCAGAAATTAATGATCCACCTGCCGAATCTTCAAAATCATGGGATTATATTTCAATCACTGTCATTCTGTACAAAGTACAGCTGATAACTTCATTCAACTCGTAGAACAAAATTTTTAAGAGATATAGGCGCCAAAATAACTATTCTAATGGGAAACTGTAAGTCCATGGGACACTCATTTTCTTTGAACTTCATAGTTCGTCTTTTCTAGTTAAACTCTCCATTAAGAAACTTATAAGTCTGTAATTTCTAAAACCTAATCAATTAAAACACATGGCACTTCTTTATATCTGATACTGAGACCTCTGTTCAAAACATATGGAACTTCAGTTATTCAGAAATGTTGAGAATTGGGATTTATTCCATCTTATTGACAGAATAAGAATTTAAGCACGTGACTGAATTGTGAAAACCAACCTATTTGGTGCCGCTTCAATTTATAGATATAATCCCCAAGTATACTAAAAAGAATGTATTATTAGGATGTCAAAAAAGCTAAATTAGCAAGTTGATCCTTTATATCCAATATACTTAGACAAGTCAACCTCTATGTCGTCCAACTCCTTTTGGAAACTCATTTTACCTGATGATATCCATACAGCCTTTTGACTAATTTGATTCAGAACTTTGACTCCTTGTTTACATTGTAACAGATCAGGCATCGGTTAGGAGTGACCTATGTACAGTTGTGTAAAGTTTCTGTAATTACTTTTGCAAAATAATATCTAACTGAGAGATTATACTAACAGATGTGCATGTTTATTAAGGCAAAATTGCATTGGAAAAAGTTGAAAAGAATAAGCAAGATAATAGTGTCGCGAAAGCAACGGAACATAAAATTAAGGAAACGAGATAAACTGCAAGCTGAAAACTTTACTCTGTATAGCATATAGCTTTTTGGCAAACTTTCTCAATGTCTGAATCTTTTTTTCACGGGGAAAAGGAACTGTAGTGGTGCTAAAATTCACAGAAAGATCAAGATCACTGGTGGTGCTGAAAAGATCCATTACAAAAGAACCAAATTCCACAACAACAGGAATGTCTTTTGAGTGGCCTGAAAAATAATACAATAAAAAGTAACAATAAGATCGTATTCCAGAATTAAAAAGGAAACTATTGAACTATAAATTAACAAATGACAAAAGTGAGTCACGTGTCAATAAACAACAAGCATATGTAAAACATAACGTCTTCCAGAAAATGAACAAGTAATGATACAAGATACATAACTTCTTCCAAAACGAGTTTCAAGCAAAAAGAAACCAAACAAATACAAGATACAAGATAAATAACCTTTTTGAGTGGCCTGAAAAGAAATACAATAAAAAGTAACAATAAGATTGTATTCCAGAATTAAAAAGGAAACTACTGAACTAAAATTTAACAAAAGCGATGACAAAAGCGAGAATAACGTGCCGATAAACAAAAAGCATATGTAAAACATAAATTCTTCCAGAAAATGAACAAGTAATGATACAAGATACATAAATTCTTCCAAAAACGAGTTTAGAGCAAAAGGAACCAAACAAGTAAAAAAGATTACCATAAATTTCTTTTGCAATCTCATTAAAGACGCGAACTAAATCTCTTCGAACTTCATAATCAGTTGGTTTTGGACGCCGATTGGCGTAAACATCTTGAAGCAGCGGTTCAAGTGCCAATACTAGCTCCTTATCTACTTTAAGAACTTGCAATTTCTTCAGTTCAAACTTTTCTGCTTTCTTCTGAAGAACTGACATCAAACAGCATCAAATATAAGAACAGCCAAAGGCACATGCAAAACATTGTCATATTGGTAGCTTCCCACCACAACCACAGAAACAAATCAGTGTTGCGTGACTGCAAATAGCCTATTAGTCGGTCCAATGGTGAGGTCTGCAAAAAAAGGGCCTGGTGCTAGTTTCTACATCTATTAGCTACAAGAAGAACTTAAATGACAAGTTATCACATGGCTAAGACTCCAGGCCTCTTATGTCAACAGAAACACAAAAAAGACAAATAAGGAAAGCACTAAAAGCTGTCTCAATCAACAACTTTGCTCAGATGTGAGGAATAAATATAGTGACAGGCATATAAACCTTCCTCCAGCATGGGTTCTCTCTCTCGAGTACAATTATTACTGAACAGCCTTTTCATAAGTTATACTCCATGGGCTTTGATTCAAGCTTTTCCAACATAAATCACATCTTCCCTTTCTTGTATTTGTAATCACGTTGAATTAAATACTTTTTGAATCCCAAACAAAGTTCAAACCCTCCCCATCACCAGAAAAATTCTCTAGCCATTTTGCTATATCTATAAAAAAATTCACCGTTAGAATCAAAACTGCCATCCCCAAATAGAGTTATTAAAACGCTATACCCATCACTAATACGTCGTCTAACATACACATAATCCAAATCCTTATATGGCTGCAATTACAATTGTCAATTGTGTGTATACATACTATAGCTCCTCGTGCATTAATTGTGTATATACAAGCAAATTTACATGAAAGATCACTTGAGTTTCACCACATTAACATAATACACAACACATCGCACATGCATATTTGTCTGCGGAAGCCATCAAAATCTCACCTTTTGCCCGCAACGCCATGCTCCAGGAAAACACTTGAGCTATTACAAAGCAAAAGGTTGCACATTAAATATTTGGCCAACAAGTTTTGACATTTGATCGCCTATCTCAATTTTCCTGTAATGTGTAATTTCGGATGATTAACTGGTAAAGAAGACGCGATGGGTAGTTCCTATATTTGGGAGCCGCTTCGTTGCAATTACAACTCGCTTATTGTGTTAAGCCTTAATTTGTGTTTAATAGCTATGAAATTGATACCTGTCGGGAGTCGATACCTAAATTGAGGAGTTCAGTCAGGGATGGCAATGGGGCGGGGCAGAGCGGGTACTATGAGACCCGGACCCGCCCCGCCTATATAATTTTTTTATTTTTTATTATAAAGTATCAATTATTATTAATATAAAAATTAAACATAAGACTACAAATTTAATAAAAATAACAATAAACCAAAAAAATAAATAAATTTATTATATATTTATTAGTTTACTTATCATTTATTTTATTTTATTAATGTATATTATTTATAAAACTATATCAATGTATAAATGTTAAATATAATATTAAGTGTATAAAAATATAAATAATCATATAAATTATATATATAAAATATAAAAATTAATTTAAAAAATAAATAAATTGGGCGGAGTGGGGCGGGGCGGAAGTGGTACCCGGAGGCGCCCCAAATGGCTCGGGCCAGGGCAGGTCAGGACGGGACGGGCCTAAATTGTCATCCCTAGTTCAGTCAGAGGGTATATATATGGGCGCGGATATAAGCACCTCAAAATATTATTAGTTGACTCAATTGATAAGAAAACCCAAAAAAAATTAAAAATACATTTGTTTTTATTAAATCAACCCCACAAACCTCATTTTACCCCATATAATATAATAAATAATATAATAATAAAAATAAAAATAAAACAAAAGGAATAATAATAAAATAAAAGTAAAACACCTCAAAGTCTCAAACCCACATGCCACTTAACTCACAATCATTGTCGTGGAAATATGTTGTGTTCGTGGCATCGAATTCTCAGATTTAAGAAACGATAGTTTTCTTCGCATTGGGATCCTTGAGCCGCCTCACACTGTGGACGCCGAGCTTTGTGAGATGCATGGCGGCCGCGGCGACGGTGTGGGCAACGCAGAGCTCGACCAAGAGGCTGACACCCTCCATTTTCATGGCGAACTTGGGGTCATTGACGGCGACGTGCAGGCAGTTGCAGGGAGGATGGAAGTCTGATCTTGATTACTTGGTTCACCGATCCATAATAATTTTTGCCGAGAACACTACATTATTCACAAAAATATAATTGCATAATTTTTTTTCAATTTTATTTATATATTGTGGTAAGATTATTTTAGTCTTTTCATTTATGATTATTTTTGTTTAAAGTATTTTGAGGTCAACTAATAAGATTTTGGGGTGCGTATATCCGCCCATATATATATTGTCACGTAATTTATGAATTCACCTTATTAAACATAATTTAAAAATATATAAAAAATTACTTATATAAAAAAATTACTTACACACCTTGAACAGTTCAATTACAATTCATCTTTTTTATACGCCTTTATCGTCACTCCTGTCACTGTCATCACCGTCGGCATCACCACCGCCGCCATTGAACAAAAGTAGAAAATGTTATCATAGTTGCGTTTTCCTACTGCCCTGCTACCGCCACCAATAAAGAAGAAGAATAAATGACAGATGGGTGGTGAAAGGTAAGATATGGGAGGCAAAATGAAAGAAAAAAGTGCAAGAAATGGGGTGTTCGACTCTAGTTTTTCGAATACAACTCGTGTGTTCGGATTTTTTATCGAACAGTGCAACGTTGTTCAAATTAAAATTTGAACAATCTTTTTTTTAGCTGGAAAAATGGTGTTCGGTTTTCTGAATATTTTTTTGTGTTCAAAATTTTGGCACGAGTGACACTTTTTTCGGAGCATTTTTTTTTTTTGTCTTCAATGACATGGCGGTGGTGGTGGTGGCTGTGTGTTTTTGTGTGTGTGTGTGTGTTTTCTTATATTTTTCAATGGTTGGCGGCCATGGTGGCAAGGATAGCAGCGACAAGGGGTGGTGGTAGAGGGTTATGTACAAGATGAAGTGTGTAAGGGTGTTTAGAGTTTTGAGGTGATTTTAGCATATTTATTTTTAATGGGGTGAACTCATGAATTATAGGGATATCTTGGTAAATTATGGGGATTTTCGATATGAATTTGATTATAGAGGTTAATGGTTTGCTGCCCTTAGTTTGTGGGGTTTGGTTCGTTGCCTACAAATGAGAAATCAAAGTGATAAATATTAAAAACCAAATACCATTTGAATTCTCATCCCATTTTCCACTCGCCAAATCCTCCAACCAAGAACCTTCAAACTACTAGATTCATTAAAAGATAGATATACATGATACATATCTTAATGGTTAAATTTAAATCAATTATAATAACTAAAAAATATATTAAGGTACATCGAATAATATGGGGAAATTAGGGGTTGCATCGGTTAATTAATATGAAATGAAAAAATAATTATTTTATTGGAGCTTGCGCAAAAGGGAAAAAATATATTTGATATTCCTTCCTATCATTAAAATAGACACAGAGGCTGCTTAGTTGAGTAAGTTGCATGAACTAATAAACATAGGCGGCTTGGAATTTATTCACTGTGATCAATTACAATATATCCACCCTATTTGTTAATGTTGTTGACACCCTAACCTATGTGTCAGCTAGGCATTGCTTCGGATGACACGTGTCGTCATTCGGTTGCTCCGGATGCTGAGTTGGCAGCTAATGATGGTTTGTGTTAAAATACTACATTTTTAGGATTTTTGGTATAGGTATAAATAACAACTTTTTTTTATTTGTCTGCATCACCAAATCTTTTAGGGTTACCAGCCACTCCGCCTCTCTCATCCATTGTTCCTATCTCCCGTATCTCTTTCTTCATTTGTTTTATTTATTTATTTTTTATTGCTTTCTTGAAGTTTCATCTTCCGGTCCTTCCTCCTACCAGTCCCCATCTTCCCAGTATGTCCAAACTCGAACCTAGATCCAAACCATGAGACGGCGTCGTGTTGAGCAACATATCCAAGCGATTGTTCAAATCAAGGTTTGTCATTTTGAAATTGACGTTCTCTTGGCAGAGAGCCTGCACCTGCTTTGCGACCTAATGAAAGTTGGAGAGGATCGCCACCGGAACCTTCGAGACCCCAATCTTCCTCATGAAACCTTCGAGCTCGCCAATTTCAACATCAATTGACCAAAGGATGGGAAACAGTTATCGCCAAATTTATTTATTGTTTTCTTGAAGTTTCATCTGAATCTGTTTGTTTATATTGTTGGATCTATTTTTCTGTAGAATTCTCGATATGTTTTTAATAGTTTTTTGGTGCTCAGTTTTCACAGAAAAGAACATTTTTTGTCATCGATCGAATAATTGCTTGTGAAGAATAATTGTTGTTTCTATAGCTGCCAAAGTGGAAGAGACTCATGTGCCTCTTTTATTAGACTTTCAAGTACGATTCTCCACTGTCATTATGTTTTATTTTGCATTTTATTTTTTCTTTCTGCATTGCACTGTTGGTGTTTGTTAAAATGCCTAATTGAAAAAAACTTGTGTGCTACAAATGTTTGTGGGTTTTGTTGATTAGTGTTGTTCTCTGTTTGTGTTTTAGGTAGAGGGATGCAAATATATGTTTGAATCGAAAACCATTCAGAGAATGGAGCTTTTGGTTCTTTCTGCACTACAGTGGAATATGAATCCCGTAACCCCGATTTCACATGTCGACCACATTGTTAGGAGATTTGAGCTGATAACAAATCATCCGCATTGGGATTTTGTGAAGAATTATGAGAGTATAATCCTCTCAATCATCACCGGTACTTGGATCCATTAATTTCTTTTATTTCATTTTATATATGAGACTTTTCTTGCGTCTTTTCTTGATATTTATTAGATTAATTGGCCTTTAAGTATTGCTAATTAAACAGATTATAGGTTTGTGCATTATCTCCTTTCTTAGTGGTGTTGATCCGATTACGGTTAACTAGTTAACCGCCGGTTAATAACCGGTTACGGTTAACCGTTGACCGGCGGTCATGGTTATAACCGTATCCATCAACCGGTGGCCGGTGGTTAGGTTACGGTTAACCTGACCGGCTAACCGTAACCACCGATTAACCGCAAAATTAAAAAAAACCCAGTAACTAGTCGATCGACTGGTTTTTAGTCGATCGACTGGTCACTGGATTAGCCATTGAAAATCAACGGCTGAGATCAACTAGCCGTTGATGATCGACGACCGAATTTTGAATGGGAAAACTAGCCATTGCCGATTAACCGTAGTTAACTGGTCTAACCGAACCGGTTAAACGGCTAGTTTTTCAAAAAAATCTTTTTTACCATTTTGACACCTATAAATACCCCACTCCCCAACACCAAATCTCACACCAATTCATCTCTACTTCTTCTTCTTCTTCTCTTGTATTTTCAAGTTTCAAGTTAAGTTGTTATTTTGTTCCAAAAATAATATCAATAATTTAATTAATATTCTTAATTCTCTTTTATAATATCATTATGGCAAGCTCTTCCCGTAATGTCAATACCAACACTCCAACCTCTTCTCGTCGAGGTCGAGGTCGAGGATCTCGACGACAATATTTGACCGTTGCCGGAGATTATGTTTCCGATGAGATGACGGTGGAAGAAGTTGAGAACCTATATAACCAAATCAACTTCGACTCGCAAAATCAAACTAATTTTGAAGAAGAATTACCGAGCTCCGATGAAGAAGAAGCGCCGGCCGCCGTCAATTTGGATGAAGATGAGGAGGGAGCAGATGATATGCCACCGCCTCAATCGAAAACGAGGGAATTTATTTCCCCCATCTTTCGGTTGCATTTCACAAAAAAGACGATCAATGGCGAATCTCGAGCGCAATGTAATTATTGCAATTCCCATTACGCCTTCGGTTCTAAAAATAATAGAGGCTACGGGTCGCTCAAATACCACATGGAGAAGAAGCATCCCGATAAGTATGGCGTGGAAAGCTCTCAAATACAACTAAACTTCTCATCTTCATCTACCGCCGGCGTCGGGACCGGCGGCCAAAGTACGAGTTCTTCTAGTTTATTTTAATATACTGAAAGTGGTCATAGAAAGTTTCTTGCAAAATTTGTTTCCGTTATGAGTCTTCCTTTTAATCATGCGCATATTAATCATTATGAAAATTATACTAGAGGTGCATTTAATCCATCTAGCACTAGGATTTCACGAAATAAATTGACTCGCGATATTCAAAAAATGGCCGGTGAGTATAAATTGAATTTGATTTCAATATTTTATAGTTTTTCTCATAGTGTCTCTATATGTTCGGATATTTGGATGGATTCATTTTATAATCATAATTATATGGGAATTACTTGCCATTGGATTGATAATTCTTGAACTTTGCAAAAACGTTTAATTGCATATAGAAAGTTTGATAGTCAATATACGGCGGTGAATATTTCGGGCAAAATATCCACTATTTTGTCCGAGTATCATTTAACTAACAAAATTTTTTCAATTTCATTTGATAATGCCGCCGCTAATACGGATAGTTTAGAATTGTTAAAAATTACTTGCCAACCCGCTATTGGCGGCAAATTTTTTCATGTTAGATGCATTTGTCATATTTTGAATTTATGTGTTCAAGATGGTTTAACTCTTTTTAAATCTAAAATTCAACCGATTAGGAGTGCTATATATTATCTACGTGGCCACGATTTGCTTCAAAAAAATGGCAAAGATTTTGCAAGGCCAATCAATTGCAACTAAAAAAAATTTCAAATGATGTGTCAAATCGTTGGAACTCTACTTTTATAAATTGCTTAATGATACTTATGAATATAGAGATGCATTGTGTTCATTTTTTAATAATGAGGATGTCGATTTCGCTTTGTTTCCGCATATGTGGGATGATTGTTATAATATGATGTCCCTTTTAAAAACTTTTAACGATGCCACCGTGGCTTTATCCGGTGTTTATTATCCTACCTCCTCAATGTTTGTTGATCATTATATTCAAATAGTACTTGTTAGTACTTCTTTACTCCATAACTCTGAATTAAGTAAATGTATCGATAGTATGTTGAGTAAATGGGTCAAATATTTTCATTACATTCCCGAGGTTTTTTTAATTGCAAAAATTTTAGACCCGGATTATCGGATGGAGGGTTTATAAAATTTACTTATAATTTATTACGATGCAGTAGGACCTTTTTTTTAGAAACTTCAAATCTTCCAATTCCTAGCCCTCTTAGTGTTGCTCACCAAGCAAACCTATCTTTAGTTCAACTTTTTAAAGATTACAATGAATCTTCAAGTGATGATGTTAATGTGTCCCCTTCCCCTGCCACTTCTAATACAAGACCCAACGACCCTCGAGGAGCTCTAGCCCCATATATGAGGTTGATTGAAGATACTAAAAGAAAACGGCAAAGGGCTAGTGCTAGTCGCTTAATGGAATTAGATAGTTATTTAGGGGCTTTTGAACCGACTTCGGTTCCAAAAAAGCCCGATGGTGTTACTAACGATCTTGTGCAGTTTTTGTCGAAAGTGGCCAGTATTTTCCCCACACTCTCTAGGATTGCCAAGGAGGTCCTTGTCGTTCCTGTTTCAACCGTTTCTGTTGAACAAACCTTCAGCACGGGAGGTTATATGTTAGATGAGCGATGGTCTACCTTAACATCCAAAAATCTTGCAAATTGAATGTTGATGAACGATTGGGTGAAAGCCGAATCACGAGAACAATAAATGCAATTCGATGAAGGTGAAGAGAGCGACTATTACGATACCACTTCGGGAAGCAACGACAACGACGAATAGGTAAGTAGGTAAGTGAGGTAAGTAAAAGAACTACGTGGACTTTGATTCCTTTTCGAGGATACGTAGGCAATTTAATTCTAATATTACAAGTTAAAATTTAATTTTAATTTCTAATATTAGAATTAAATTCAAGTCCTTTTTTTTGTAACTTATTTTTTCAAAAACAAAAAAATCGAACTACGTGGACTTTGATTCCTTTTCGAGGATACGTAGGCAATTTAATTCTAATATTAAAAGTTAAAATTTAATTTTAATTTCTAATATTATAATTAAACTCAAGTCCTTTTTTTAAATTATTTTTTTCAAACAAAAAAAAATTGAACTACGTGGACTTTGATTCCTTTACAAGGATACGTAGGCAAGTTAATTCTAATATTAAAAGTTAGAATTTTAATTTTTAATATTAGAATTAAAATCAAGTCGTTATTTTTTTTAAACTTATTTTTTTCCAAAAAAAAAAAGAAAACGATCGACTGTTGTGCAGTCGATCGATTATTGTTCTGTCGATCGACAAGGTTTCAGTCGATCGGCAGAATTTCATTTGATCGACTGCATGATCTACTGCCTTCACAAAACCAAAACTCACTGTCCTTCAGTCGATCCAGTAGTCGATCGTCTGCTTTAAAAAAATCGGCGGTTAACCACCAGTTTTCTGGTTAATCGCCGGTTCGGTTAACCGGTTTAACCGTAACCTTAATCGGTTCCCAGTCGGTTAGGTTACAGTTAACCAAAAACCGGTTAAATTAACCGCTGGTTTATTAACCGGCCGGTTAATAACCGGTTCAACATGTCTATTCTTTCTGTTATTGATGCTGTCGTGATGAAATATGTTATTAAAAGAGATTGAGCCTTGTCATGAATATCAGAATCGAATTACGAGTGCCCTTAGAATCAGTGAGGTTAGCTCAATTAACTGCTTTCGTGTACATATATCGATCATTTCCTATCATAGTAGTTTTAGAAATCAAAATTAAGAGTTACGTTCCTGATTACGGATTATGACAGGAGAAGATGGACGATTACTATGAACTCATCACGGAGATAATCAACGGTCACGGCCATAATCTGTGCTGCAAGCGCAAGCACGAGCCGACACCCAGCAGCCCGAGCGGCGTGATCGATGCCTATTTCAGCTCGGATAGCTCAAACGATTCATGGGCCATTGGATCGTCATCATCATCATCATCACCCGAGCCTCTGTCTAAGAGGTTCGCTCCACTTAGCACTGTTTTTTGGCGTGGATAAGACTGTCGTTCGCATTGATCTCTCATTATTATTTTTATTTTTATTTTGGAACTAATTTTGAGAATGGCACTTTCGTAAACCACTCTTTTTGCTATGTTCTCTATCGTAATTTGACGTATCCTATGAGATGGATCAAGACATGTTTGACAATTGATTGGGGATATGGAGAGTGAGATTATTGGACTTTTATTTTCCTTGAGTAGCATCTATAGACCTTTATTGTGATAATAATAAAAAAATCAATTTTTATGGATCTGTTAATTCGTAGAGAAATGATTTTCTATTGCTTAAGCAATTGTATTGCTTAATAGAAAATTTTCGAATAGATTATTAGGCATTATTTTCAATTATTAGTTTTTTTAATAATTATTGGTTTGTATTCAATTTCAACATTAATGTATTTTTAGACTATGAGGTGATTTGCTCACACATTGAATATTAATTCAGTTTTGTAATTAATGTAATACCATACCATTTTTGTATTAATCAACTGAATGGTAAGTAACACTACTGCAAAACAGCTAATTAACGGCGGTTTTTGGAGGGTTTTAACGG
>BMAC01001088.1:120396-136870 GCA_014905375.1 Phtheirospermum japonicum
ATCCCAATGGCAATATAAAATGGTTAATAAAATCCTTGCAACCATTCTGCATAAACCGGCGATCATCGGAATGTGTAACGATATCGACGTTCCACCGTCTATCACCGTATCTAACAATCGCTTTGTTAAGGTTATCAAGGCCAGCTGCGACAATGAACTCCCTCCAGAAAGATTTTAGAATAACCTATCGAACAGAACAATTAATTCTACTGTGAGGACATATCAAAGAAATTAGTATAAAAACTTGGATTGTGTCTATAATATAAGGCTTACAATTCGGCCACGTTCGAGATGTGTCTTGTAATTTACACTTCAAATTCAAGGTCAATCAGATCCGTATCTGGATTAAACCCACAGTGTTGCATACTTGCACACCCTTACCATCGAAAATTATCAAATCAAAATTGTGGTCTTCATTATTCATAAAAACAACAGACCAATCCTCGGCAATGAAATTATCAATTTCAAAAGTTTACCATCCACCTCCAAACCGAGCCTATAAAAGAAAAACCAATTACAGCAACTTGAGAATTTAAAAATATTATCCGAATCGATGAAATCACTAAACATGATGGTTGAATTCAAAGAATCTGATAAACAATTTTAGTATTGTACCGAGAAAAAAAAACCAAAATTTGAAAAACAAACCTTATCTCCATCAACATAAACAGTGACATCCGTAACGTCCCCCCCCCCCCCCCGAAATTAAAGTATAGATCTTCAAGATCTTTGAAATAGGGTACAATCTTTTGGGTAATGGCGAGGAAAACCTTGATAACCTTAACAAAGCGATTGTTAGATACGGTGATAGACGGTGGAACGTCGATATCGTTACACATTCCGATGATCGCCGGTTTATGCAGAATGGTTGCAAGGATTTTATTAACCATTTTATATTGCCATTGGATTCGAGGATCAAGTTTATGCTTTCAAATGTTCATTGCCGAGGATTGGTCTGTTGTTTTTATGAATAATGAAGACCACAATTTTGATTTGATAATTTTCGATGGTAAGGGTGTGCAAGTATGCAACACTGTGGGTTTAATCCAGATACGGATCTGATTGACCTTGAATTTGAAGTGTAAATTACAAGACACATCTCGAACGTGGCCGAATTGTAAGCCTTATATTATAGACACAATCCAAGTTTTTATACTAATTTCTTTGATATGTCCTCACAGTAGAATTAATTGTTCTGTTTCGATAGGTTATTCTAAAATCTTTCTGGAGGGAGTTCATTGTCGCAGCTGGCCTTGATAACCTTAACAAAGCGATTGTTAGATACGGTGATAGACGGTGGAACGTCGATATCGTTACACATTCCGATGATCGCCGGTTTATGCAGAATGGTTGCAAGGATTTTATTAACCATTTTATATTGCCATTGGATTCGAGGATCAAGTTTTATGCTTTCAAATGTTCCAAGGTTGGTCTTCAATCTCATCGCCATTGGTTAATTTTGTAACTTACTTAATTCTAGTATTTCTAGTGTCTTTTGGATACAACTATGACTTATTTTGCTCAAATTTGTAGCCTTTCCAACTTTGCATGTCGATTTCCAGTGTAGACCATAAATTCCAAACATAAATTTGATATTTAATTTTATATATTATGGTTAAGATATTTATATATTATTTGATTAGACATTCATTTAAAAAAATTAAACTGCTAAAAACCATGTCAAAATATAATGTTTTAATATTGTTTATTCATCCCAATCACTCTGAATATCATTCAATTATTCTTTAGTCAACCCAATTTATCTTTTTTTTTTTTTTTTTTACAATTATCATTCCTTTCAATTATTGAAATATCAATCCATTAAACACCACTATATTAAATAATTTCTGTAATCAATCCTTTTATAATTTGTCCCAAATTCAAAGCATATTTCACAATATAATACAATGAATATTAATATTGTATTGTGTATATATATATATATATATATATATATATATATATATATATATATATATATATATATATCTAATATGCCATATATATGGTATATTATCTATTTGTAATAACATAAATAAATATGTATCAATACATTTCGTTGCAATATCCATTAGATAAATATATTGTAGACTCGAATATAGGCTACAGCTCAACAAATCTTTTTCTATGAAAACTCGATTATAGTTAGATATATAGTGATGAGACTTGAATATAAGCTAAAATAAAATTGGTTCTCATTGTCTAAAATCTTTTGAAATTGATGCATAACTAAAATTAATAATGATTCTCATTGTATAAAATTATTACAAAAATGTATCCACTAAATTGGATTAATTATTCAATATATATGGAAATTAATTACTTAAATTACTCCACAGTTCTCCAACAATTTATTAATCACATAATAGGGAGTCAACTAATCCTTTTATATTTTATGGTTTCCTATTATCATCATATGTTAACTTTGCCATTATATATACTAGTATTGTACCCGTGCGTTGTACGATAATTTTTTATTTTATTTTATCTAAAGTAAAATAATTATTTTAAATGTCTTAAAATATTTAAATAAGTAATTATATATATGTGTGTGTATATATATATATATATATATATGTGTGTGTGTGTGTGTGTGTGTGTGTGTGTGTGTGTGTGTGTGTATTTTAGTAAGAACCATCACTGGTTCTCATACCAGATATGATTTTACCATAATTGCTCCCTATATATAAATCATTTAAATATTATTTAAAGATCGAGTAGTATTAAAAATGATATAACCTGATTTATAAAAGGATTGTTATTAGATGAAATGTATTTTACAAATTATGATAAATCTCCTTATACACAACATTTGTAGTTTTGTTACTATGTTTATTCTCATTATCGTTGATCAATATATTTAAACCCTTACGATTGGTAACCCTTGATATAGCAACATATAATTGACCACGACTGAAAACTGGCTTCTTAAGGAAGATTCCAATGTGAGAGAGAGATTGTCTTCGAACTTTGTTGATCATCATAGCATATGACACGATCAGAGGAAATTGTCATTGTTGGAACTTGAAAGGCAACCTCGAATTGGATGGTGTGACAGTCATTCTAGGGATTAACAATAAATTCACCTGCATTACTTCCTTGAGAAATATTAATCTATAAAAATATGATCGTCAAGTTAACAACTAACATTACACAACACAAGGAAATGATCGATATTTCTCAACAACACGAGTGGAATTCTAAGTTTTAGTTTTAGCTCATAGTCGACAATCCATAACATTTAATGGTATTTAGAAACTCTGGTAAGTGGACGTCCTACAATATGTCAATATTTGAATCAAATTTGCATGCATTATCAAAATATACTTTACATTCTCCATCATTTTATGACATCATATATCTATTAATCAAATCGACGACATCAAGTGTTGGGGAAAGAATAGCACGACCCTTCAAATAAGCGAAGCATTCAGTAGTTTTTCCAAATTATGAATATGTGGTCGCCACAATTGATATAACATGGTCATCATCATATTTCAATAATAGATACCTGGATTTCAATTTGAACGATACCATCATTTGGTCCTCCAACTATTACATCTCTTATACTATTTATTGAGTTGAAAACTTTCTTTAACTTGACACAATTGGGATCTGAATCGTGATTTTGCAGCACCACATTGTTGGTCTACTTCAAAACTATGTAATGAGTCCATAAATGCGAATATTTGATCACTGTGTGAACTATGTCTGATCTAGTACTTTTTGGAATAATTGAAATTTTTTGATGAAAATCTCCACCAAGAATATTATTTTGTTACCAAATGGAAGTTGCATATTAGAATTGTTTTGCAATCTCATCACGTTTTTCAATGATTTGTCCAAAGTTTCAAAATAATAGTTATGCATCATTGGAGTTTCGTCCCAAATAATGAGATGTGCATCCACCATTAGTTTTGCTAGTGGAGTACCAGTAATGATCGAAATCTTGGTGGATATTAAAAGTAACCCTAATTCTAGAATGCCCAATTCTTCCTTTCGAAAGAAGAAGAGAAATCTAGACTGGAAGAATTTATCTGAAGTCTCCACCAAGAACTACAACCTTGCCTCCAAATGGTAGGTTCTTTCTTTCTCCTGGTGCAATAAATTTTAAACTCTTATGAAAAGCTTCAAAACAAAATCTACTCATCATTGGAGCCTCATCCCAAATGAGTAGTTTTTTCTGATCCATAAGAGCAGCTAATTCAGTCCCCGGTGTAATTGAACACATTGAATCTTCCGTTATAGCCAGAGGTATACCAAACCTTTAATGAGCAGTTCTGCCTGAAGGAAGTAAAAGGGCCGCAACACCACTTGAAGCAACATTAAGAAAAATTTCTCCTTTAGACCGTAAAGTTGCTGATATTGTTTGCCAAATGAATGTTTTACCCGTGCCACCATAGCCGTAGATAAAATAAACGCCACCTTTTACTTATGAGGTAGCACTTAATATCTCACAATAGATTCCCTTTTGTTCATCAGTTAATAATGAGCAAAGATGGCGATGTTCAACATCCAAAAGGGTTTTATCAAAATTAAGTTCTTGCTGGATCAGTTTTTTATTTCTGTCATTAATCAAAGCATCATCAGGAATAGGCATATCAGCAAAGTTCTTGAGCGATTTCCCATTACTTTGCAAAAGAAATCCCAACTCGATCAAGGTAAGATTTTTCAATAGATCATCATTTAATTGTAAACCTACACAATTAATAAAATGACATCATTAAATTTTATGAGAAAATTAAGAAAAATTGATTGAAAATAATGTAATAATTTTTTTTGGTAAGAGATACTTAAAAGTAATAAATACCATCTATCCCAAGATTTTTGTGTTGTCTTTGTAGGATGTCATCTGCCAGAAACTGCCAAGTCTTTTCCCAAACAAATTCGGGTCTTGAAATGCTTCCTGACAGTACCAAAGATGCAAATAATTTCCTAAAAAATGTTGGTAAACCCGAATAACTCGCCTCGATAATACCATCAATGTATTTCTTATCATCATCCAACAATCTTAGAGAATAACATGCAACCTTGAAAGTTGGGTACACAACGTTATTAATTGTTCTTATATCTTCGTGTGAAGTTGCGCCCTGAGAATGATGTAGTATCAGTGACAAATAATATGCCTCTCCAACACCAGGAGGAACGTAATCTAACCTACCAATTTTAATGCCACGTTGTCTAACAGTCCAAACACGTGGTGTTCTATTCCAGACAAATTTTGTTGGGAATTCTGTATAGGATAATTTCTGTATAGTATTTGTTAATAATGTATTTATAAATCAAATATAATCTTTATTCCAAAATCAATAAATCAACTTATTGTAAACATTAAATCTCGGAAATTATGTTAAGAAAATAATTTAAATTATATTAGAATTTATATTTAGGCTGATTATAACTTGATACAATTCCATGATTTTTGGTTAATTTGTTGAATATATTCCCAAACGTATATCCTTGTATGAAAGTTGTTCCATAAATAATTTTAAAGATTTCGAAACTTAATATAAACATGTAATTTACACTATTAACATTAGAAACATGACAATTGAGTCATTGTCTTCCAAAACGTAAAATTGGAAGCTTTACATCTGGTTAATAATATAACAATATATAATAATTTTAATGAAAAGGAATAACTACAAACGTAAAATAAATAGTTTCTATTAATACAAAATAAAAACTTTGAAATAAATCATAGTTGAATTGGATGGTGGATATATAAGCTCAAAAGCACAACGGTTGCCTTCAGATAAATTGTTTTGTCGAATAAATTCTTGCACTCCACCACGAATAATTATTGAAGTGTCATTTTTTATTACTTCGACATTCCAATCAGTGAAACCACAATTTAGAATTCCTTGGGCCGAATTCTCCATATTAGTATCATGAATATTATTCATCCAAAAACTCATTGGAACTGGCTGTAAAACATACAAACAACATTGTCGAGAATTAGATAAATTAATTGTATAGAACAATGAATATTTTTTGTATTAGTAATAAAAAGAACTTACCAAAAACGAAGACTGGAGATGAGTTTTGTGAATTATTAGGCGAAATGAAGGGAAATTTGGATAACCCCAATCAGAATCAATGTCATCATATCGAGATGTATTGACAAATTTGTCTTCAACACCAGTTTATGAGAAAATAATAACATCCACTACCAAGGCACCACAATAAGTAATAATGAATTGATCTCCTATTTCAATATTATTATGGATGGAGAAAGTTTTCAAACCATTTGTGAATGAAACACCATCATCAGAACTATTCAACTCTACTGGCCAAGAATGCCCACGCTAGTTACGAAAATAAAAAAGAACGGGAATTGCATCCTAAAAATACGCTGAAAACATATTAGGAACGGACTGCATAAGTAAAAAAACAAATCAATATTTTCATATAAGAACAATAACAAATATGGATAGCTTGAAGATTTATAATTTAGATTTTATAAACTAACCAATTTGCCCGTAGTACAGTATTTCTTGATAAATGGTTTATTCCGTGGAACAAAATACTTCTGTTGAATTTTGTACGAGAATTTAAAAAAACAATATGGTTTCAATAAACGAATATTCATATATTACAAAGATGAGTAGTTTTAAACATACCAACATATGTTCGTCCGAATATGGAACACAAATCCGTTGATTGATTGCATCACTTGGTTGTAGATACATGACGAAGAAACTGAAATTGAATTTTCTTTTTGAATTGGTGAGGAAAATGAATGAACAATTGTGTTTTTATAACCAATAATCAGAATGATTTATTATAACATACTTTCTTAATATAGATGTTATACATAATATTCCGTAATTAATTTGCATGGCTTCACCGATCATTCCACAGATTTAGTATTATATTTTTATTTTTTTAAGAAATCTTTTATTTCCATGTAAATGGAGTAACCAAAAAATCCCCCCAACCAAATTGATGTTGTACGAATTTTCTAGTAATTGAAAAGGTATAATAACAAAATTGTGGAATTATGAAGTTCTACATATCAATTGATTATACAATTTTCCATTAATATAAAATAATGAATCTACAATCGTAATCTTTCAAGATACATCACATATGATATCGTAATCTGTGATTTGATAATCATAATTAATGATTTATCTTTGTCATATTTATTTTCAATTTATTTTCTGTTATGGAATAAATTGTAGTCATATGGAAATTTATATTGACACTGATTTCCTACTACTATTTCGTTGATCTTGCGTAAATTATATCACATTAAAGAATTATGGAGTCAAATTATCCTTCTATGAATGTTGTCCTATAGTAGATTTCATATAATAGATACTTAAAATAATCTATGTATTAAAATAATAAGTAGATAAAAACGATTTTACTAACTATTAACTAATAGAGTTTATAGTAATAAAAAAAAAACTTTATTTAGTTGTCTCAATATTTGAATTGATATCACAATTCTTAATTCATTCAAAATAAACCGTAATTTATGTACAATTTGACTTCCTTATAAACATATAAGTTTGATATTAATGTATTATATAATTGAAATCTGTGATTGGATATTACAAATTGAATGAATTACCCAATATATAATTTATGTTAAAAATACTTCCTGCTAAGGAACCAAGTGTATATAAATATAAATTACTTTGACGCTTATTTCCTTAATCTTCTTCATTGATTTGTTGTAAATTAAATGATTAGAGTCAAAGCATACATATATTAAAGTTGTCTTATATAATTGTTCATATGGTAGAAATTTGTAATAATCTAATTATTAAAATTAAGTTTAGATATAAACGATCTTACTTTTTAAGTATCTCAATAGACAATAATTGAGTATGGGCATTCTGGGTTCTAATTATGAAGAAGATTGGGAAATCCAATTTCTAATATACAAACTAATGTATTATACAAATGAAGTAGAATTGACAAAGAGATTATAAACTAAAATGGATATACTACCATTCAAGTTCATTAATCAAATTTTCATCTATTGATAATACATTAACTATTGATAATACATTAAAATTAGAATAGAAGAGTATTATATCAAGTTAAAGGCATCAACAATCGAAAACTATACGTGAAAATGAGATCATACAGTGACTTCAACCTTTAATCATCCAAAATAATTAGAAAAAAAATTCTAATGCAAAATAAGTTGGAACACCAGTCCCGGTACTTGAAGAAGCTTGAGTTCAACATCAGAATCTTGCTTAAGACATAAAAAAGAGATAAATTCTCTACAATCATTTTGAAGATAGACACGCTCACCTTCGAACTTAACTTGAACTATCCATTCATTCAGATCCTTTCTTATGAATGCATGATTTTCAGTCCGTCTATAAGAACCAAGAATCGTTGATCGCCAGAAATTCGTTGGAATAATCTAACAATTTGAAAATCATTAATGAATAATCTGTTTTCATAAAAACAAAGGTTCAATAAATTGAGAAAAGCTATTGATAATAAATACTCACAATTCGTCCACGTTCAATATTTGTTCGGGTCAATTTCACACGAAAGAATACACCGTCGATGTCCATATTATCATGATTAATTCCACAGATTTGAAATTTCTCAGTCAGTGAAAGATCTATGATTATAACATCAAGAAAATCCTTTTCAATGTTTTGAAAAAATAATAACCATCCTATTTGAATGTTATTGTCGAGTAAAAATTTACTCCAGCCACATTGAAAAGAGACCTAAAGAGCACCAAGTTTTGATTAATTATTTGGGAATACGTCTTCAAAAAATCATTTAAAGGAAATTGAAATTAAAAAATATAATTTAATTGTACCTTTGATCCATCGATCTGGAGTTGAACATGCCAAATACTACCGCGTGCATTTCTCAAAATATACATAGTAGCACCACTCCCAATCATCAAACGTGCAACCATTGAAGGGATAAACTGCAAGAAAATTTAAAATATATAATGATTACTCGAACTACTTAATGATTACTCGAACTACTTAATTGACACAAATAAAGTAAAAAAATAAAAAGGATATTATATAACACTTCTATATATACTGTAAAACACAGAACTATATTCAACTTTTAAGATCAATATTTTCAACCAACAGACAAACAGAATTCAAACTTCATTTTTCTAAAAACTTATAATTACATATCTGTTCAATCCAATCATCCAAACAATACAAATAAAATATTGAAATTAAATGAATTGGGTTGTCGAATAGTCATCCAACTGATTCTGCTCTCAAATAGTCATCCAATTGAATAGATGTCCACAACCCAATAGAATTAGGCCGTCGAACAATTTTATCTATATGATAAATTTGGATGTCGAAAAAAAATAAAATTAGGCCCTCGAACATGGTAAACTTCTCGATGAATCCATATTTTTTGCCTTCTCAAAATTTATTTATTTCCAGATCCAAAAAAAATATCGAAAAAACGAAAGAAACTATAAAAAAATATTTTAGCAAAAAGTTCGGATGAACATTCGAGAACAGATAAATTCAAATAAGTTCTCTTTTTTTGGATGATTATTCGAGAAGGCCCTATTTCCAGATGTATTCTGTATGAAACAAAAAAAAAAGAGAGAGAGAAATTTATCTAATTAAATTGAAAAAGAATGAACACGCAAAATAAATCATGCATATTCTCCAAAACTCCAGATCTATTCGGCCTAATTTCGGAGATTTATTGCTGGATCTAAGGCAGTTGTGATATGTATTCGAAATGAAAAAAAAAAGAGAAATTGAAGCTATATTCATAAATTCCAGATCCCATTTTTTGGATTGATTATTCGAGAAAGCCCAATTCGGAGATTTATTGCTGGATCTGAGGCAGTTGTGATATGTATTCGAAATGAAAAAAAAAAAAGAAGAGAAATTGAAGCTGTATTCATAAATTCCAGATCCAATTTTTTGGATTGATTATTTGAGAAAGCCAAGTTTGGGATCTATTCGAAACGGAAAAAAAAATCTTGATAAAGAGAACGAACACAAAACGTGAATATATTATCAAACACAAAATTTCAGATCTATTCGGCCAAAATATTTGAGTGGATTCGAAATTGAAAAAGAGAAGGGGTTGTGAATTGAAAATAAAAATCTCACCAATTGTGTTTGATAATCATCAAACATTAGTTTTAAAAATGTTGGGATTAACATTTCTGTGTATGGAAGGGTTGTGATGAAAGAACAAAATAATGAATAAAAGTAGAGAATCTCTTTAACGCGTGAGTGAAGGAGAGGACATATTAGCATAAATAAAAAAAAGTTGTTTATACCTGTTCGAAATTTTGGCCTCATCCCAAATTAGAGCCCATTGAACCACAACTTGACACGTCATTTTTGGAGATTTTTAATTGGTCCACATCATCCCCGAAACGCTCTCCTCTTGATACATCAACGTTAATAGTTAACACTATTAAAAACATGGAGGATTATCATAGTTATTAAATAAAAAATTAATTCTTTGATATAATTAGTTACACGTATGTAACATTACCAATTTCCATATTTACTTACATTGAATCAGAAAGACATGAGCACACACACATATATATTCAGAAAATGGACTGAGATCCCATAGACATAGCTAAACACGAATAAACACACACACATTAAATAAAAAACATAAGTATACTCATATATATTTATATTCTTCTATTGATATTAACACTTTTTTTTTGGTCAACAATCAGGTGTTAAAAATATCCAAAATACAATGTATCCAACAGATCGTTTATTAATAAAGATCTTCCAGAAATTGTTGACTTCAAGTCTAAGTAAGTTTTATTGTATCTTAGAAGTATTAATGTTAATTCCTAGATAATTATATGTAATATGTAGAATGCCATCTTCCAAAAATATTTAATACAACAGTTCTTACTGACAAGATTTGTTTGTATTTTTAGGATCATTCGTCAGGCCGTGAAATATCGACTAGGAGTTTTTCAACCGTGCAGTCAATTAATGCATCTGGAAGTGTTGATGATTTCTGTTCATCACTTGAATTCAAACAAATTGATGAATTGGATTCAATATGTGAGGTATTTATTCATTTAGCAGGTTATCGACGTAATATATATATTAAAATGATTATATTGTTTATATAAGAAATATTATTAACATCAAGGTGATTTAATGTATTGTAGGAGGGATTTTTTGTTGTTTTCAACACTATGCTGAACATTCAAATAGCTTACAATTGGTTTTATATGGCCTGATCTATACATTCTACTAAAGTTGATGATGCACAGGGTTCAAAGTGTCGAAAGTGTTTCAAAGTTCCTAATCTACAGTTCCAAAGTAATTAAACTTTTGCTAAACTTAAATGAAGGATAACATTTCATTAAATTTTAAGATTTTTTTACGGGATTTTGATCAACCATATTTTTAAAATTGTTGTACAGGTATAAATTAACTATGCGCATTGAAGATGAATCTGGATTTGGTTCGTTTGTTTTGTTTGATCCACAACCAAACATTTTCTGGGCAAATCTGCATCAGAACTGAAGACATATCTTGAATTGGTCATATACCTTTCGATATATATACTTTTAATAAATATATACATATGTCTTAGAAGATATAACGAACTTTAAAAACACGATCTACTAATGTTACAATTAATTATAACTTAACAATTTGTCAATTTTTGGTTCTTACGTCTTCGTTTATGTTTGGTGTACAATAGGAGGATGATTTCGATTCTTTCCCCGAAGAACTCGATCAATTAGTTGGTCAAGATTTTTTATTCAAGGTTGAGATCTAGAAATTTACTCTCATACAACGATCAAGAATTTACATTGTTGCTAAGATTTCTGAAGATCCTCATGTCATCAATAAATTATTTTTTTGGCAAAGAAATATCAAGTAAGGTCATATTTCAAATCTTGAATAGCGATAGTCATTTCTGTGAAATCATTATATCCATATATTAGTAGTTGAATGGATTATTATCTTTTCATTTACAATTTTTTTATACTCTAAACTATATATATTTTTTAGTCTCCTGCAATTGATGAAAACTGCACCATGTTTGGCGAAGCATCGAACATAACTAAATAATCAGATTTGGTTAGCATTTTTTTCTATTATGTTGAATAACCAGTATATTATTTTAAATTATTCATATCTGAAAATGATACCAATTTTTTTTTGCATGTGCCAAACTACTGTGTCTTCTATTGGTGAAAGTTCCAGCCCAGGAGAGTTCACAACACCTAAAAACAAGCGGTCGACTGAGGGTCACATTGATGTTGATGTTATCAAAGAATATTTGCGTCAAGATGGAGAAACTTGAGTAGTGAATTGTTTTTTTTCCTGAGACTATGTTTGTAATAAACCTTGAACTAAGTATGAAACCTTGGACTTCAAAAATAAAGATCTAATGTCCATTTATTTTCAATTAGATCAGTATATGAAATAAATCTCAGTAACGTTATGTCGTTGATGTTACAAACCTTTTTCTCCATATTAATATGTACTGCATTTGTTCTGTTTCCATTTTAGTAGTTTCATCATGATAACTTCAACATGAAAACATAATAGCAAGTTTTTAAATGCAAAGCTTATTAATTCAATCTTTTTTTTATTAAACTCAAGTCTGATAAATTCAAACTAATTTATATAATAACGACATTTAATAATGTTATCTAATTTGATGTTAACATTCATGAACTAAAATAACAATTGTTATTAGAGATAAATAACCATTTAGTTATATATTAATATATAAATAAATATAACCTCTATGTTTTAAAAATATTTAATAATTATAGTTCATGATTTATTAGGTCATTAATTGAGTGGGCTAATTAATAAAGAAAACAATCAGTTAATACAGATTTTAACCAAACCACATTAATTCATTAGTGCTGTTATAAATAAGCTTACACGCCATTTCTCCATTCAAACCACAACATTTTTTTATAAAATATAAAATCACATCATGAGATCTAGGAGGACGCCATTTCTTTATGTGGATATTTATACACGAAGATAGAGAAGCATCGATATAACTTTATCCTTTGATTCATTTCATGCATAAATGAACTTGTTTAACATATAGAGATTTGTTCCCAGTTCATACTCTTTTTCTCCGCTCTTTACTTGATAGAGGTCGATTTATGTTTCATAGTTACAAATGCTACTCCGCGCTATATAATGTGAAAGATTAGTAATTCACACTAATTGAGTTCATTGATTTGTGGTATATTCATTCTGTAACTAATCAAAAATAAATTTTAGAATAAAATATCGAATCTTGCTTCACGTTGTTTTGATGAATACGATGAACTATCGGTTTGAACTCTGAGAAATATACGAGGAAGCTGTTGGCCTATACAGCTAGAATGACGTGATAGAATGGTGAGTTTTTTATTTTACTTCAGTTTATCATATATTGTATTTTTTTGATGAGACACATATTTTAATGTAAGTAGTTCAGAAAGTTGAAAACCTTCAATCTTATGTATTTTTTTATGTTGGGTTCGCTATAATCGTACGGGGCCTACGCAGCGGAATTTAAAATTTTTAAAATTATTAAAACAAATATATATACTAAGCCCCATAGATTTCGAAAGCGATTTTAATGATCGTCATTTTCTATTATTTTGTATCGAATACAAATATTTTGATTCTTAAAAAAAATAAATAAATTAATACCTCTCGATTAATTTCTTCAAGCGATGATTGAGAGGGAATCAATTCCCGGCTATGTGGCTAACACCGAAACTTCTTGCCGTAGGGATCCAAGCGTTTCTCCTCTAATTGAGTCCACCTTTTAATTGCAACACCGGAAAAATTCTTCGCTAGTAGAATCGTTCCGTTTTTCAAATTGATAGGAATAACAATTAATCCAACAATCAACAATTGATTGAAGATTAATTATTGTAAATGAAAAATTATTAATTAATTTTCATTTACAAGGTGAAGATTAAAATAAAATATAAAAGAAAAGAACAAAATTTCTTCTCAGTTTTTCAAAAGGAAAAGGACGGCCGCTTTTTATTCTTTTTCCACCTTTTGGTTTGTTTATTTTGCTGGAATGGATGCAGGAATGCGGCTGACCCCTTTCTAACTTATATATATATATATATATATATATATTAGATTAGATTAGTTAGGTTAAGATTAGGGCTAACCTTAATTAACTAAATAATATAAATATAAATATATATAATTATGTTTTAAAATCTTCAATCATTCTAATGGGTTTCTACAATTAGGGCCTACTAGAAAATTACATGGACTTGGATTTAGAATCCAACTAATTAATTAATTCAATTAATTAATTAATCCCATAAATTAAAATTAATCAATCCAATTAACTAATTTCATATATTCCTTTAATTAAGATTTCTAATCAAATTAGATTTAAATACATAATCAAATTATATAATTAAATATTTAATCCAACAATTGAACTAAATTAAAATCTCATTTAATTAATCCAAATTAATTAATTATTCCAACCATTGGAGTTATCAATCTTGAAATGTCAACAACCAAAATTATGTGTGACCATTTTAGGTTCACGACTAACACCAGCAGTAGGCTTATAACTTTTATAAGTTTATAAATAATAATTTATTATATTAATTAATCTAATTAATTAACTCTCTTGAARTTAACTCTTTAATTCAAGAACCTACAAATCATGACAACATCTAGCAAGTAGCATGATTACCCAGTGTTAGGTGAAATAGCGGGTAAACCTATTTCAATTGCAAGCCCATACATGTACGATCCTTTCGACAACTAGTTTCCCGATTAAATCTTGGGCATGGATTTATAAGTCGAAACCCAATTGATTTAATAACTGTGATTTCATTTCAAGTTTAAGTAATTCATTTATGAATCAATATTCATCGTGCCCTGGCCAAGGTCTTTGAATCACAAACTATTAAAATCCACAGGATACTCTCTTGTCCATAGACAAGTGTCGAATTCTATGTTGGCTACAGACAAACCTCCATGCACATCGATACAATACCCAAAATACCCCTTTTACGATTGTCAGCCAATCAAAAGATAAATCTAAGTATTGCACAATGTGCACAAGGCCACCATCGTACCTCAAGTCAAGGACTAATCATGTACTATTGCAATATGGAAATTCTCATTCGACAGACATATCTTCCAGTTAAGAATTTCCATCGGGTCATGTTCAATGAACTTGTTCTCCAACAAGCACCCACATATATGCACTCGCATCACAACGCTGATGTTAATGGAATGCAACATCCTTGTCTTACAAGTATGCATCATATGCGCAAGTCTTACCGGGCTATCCAATGTCCTATCTCGAAAAACCCATTGACTTGGAACAAGTTTAAGACCGAAACCTTAGAAACATGTTCCATGATTGCCATCGTATGCGCAAACATATCCCATAGTTTAAATTGGTCTAAGGACTTTATCATACGTGCAATTATAATAAAAGCAAAACATAAGATAAAGAAATTTGCCTTTATTAATATAATTCCAATAAAATCATTATACAAGTAGAATGAAATCCAATCTAATTGGAACGTCGGGCACTCTACTCTAACAATCTCCCACTTGCCCTAGTGCCAATTGCCCATGTATTTTAGGCCCATCTTCTCAAGATGCCCGTCGAATACCTTTTGTGCTAAAGGCTTAGTCATAGGGTCTGCTACATTTTCTGCCGAAGCGACTCGATCCACAATGACGTCGCCTCTACCAATGATCTCTCTCACCAGGTGGTATCGTCTCAAGATGTGTTTGGATCTTGGATGAGATCTCGGTTCTTTTGCTTGAGCTATAGCCCCGTTGTTGTCACAATAAATTATTGTTGGGTCAACAGCGGACGGAACTACATCCAACTCTTGGATAAAGTTCCGCATCCAAACAGCCTCTTTTGCTGCATCTGATGCAGCAATATATTCAGCCTCTGTAACAGAGTCTGCAGTCGTCTCTTGTTTGGAACTTTTCCAACTGACTGCTCCTCCATTCAAGATGAATATATATCTAGACATTGACTTTGAGTCATCTACATCGGATTGAAAACTAGAGTCAGTGTATCCCTCTAGTTTCAATTCTCCATTGCCGTATATCAAGAATATATCCTTAGTTCTTCTCAAGTACTTAAGGATCTTCTTAACGGCGTTCCAGTGTTCAAAACCTGGATTCGACTGATATCTGCTCGTGATGCTCACAGCATGTGCGACATCAGGTCTAGTACATAGCATTGCATACATAATGCTCCCGATAGCGGATGCATAAGGTACACGAGCCATCTTTCCTCTTTCTTCAGGTTTCTTTGGAGACATAGCCCTAGAAAGTGGATCACTGCTCATTTGGAGGTATCCACGCTTGGATTCCTCCATGCTAAACCATTTTAACACTTTGTCTATGTACATGGATTGGGATAGTCCGATCATCTTTCGCGATCTATCTCGATAGATCTTTATCCCAAGGATAAAAGATGCTTCTCCCAAGTCCTTCATGGAGAACTGCTT
>BMAC01001088.1:149628-192943 GCA_014905375.1 Phtheirospermum japonicum
CAATTCTAGATAAGAAAGGGATAAGAGAGCTTAGATCTTGAATCTTGAGTCTTCAATCTTCAAGCTCTTGATGGATGGTTGAATTGAGTGTTTTGGATTCCTTTTTGGTGTCTTGGAACCCTAGGATTAATGTCCAAGTCTGTTCTTGACGAGTTTGGGTCGAGTTTTATATAGAAATCCTATTTCTTGCCGCCCAAGATTCTTCCTAAAATAACTCGGCCGAGTCGGCGTCGACTGATGCGAACCAGCCTTCGGCGTCGATGCGCATCACCCGCCCGCATCGTCCTGCATGGGCGTCGACTGACTCCCTCCCAATCGACGCTTCAAAAGTGAGCATCGACATTGCGTCGACTGACGGACCTTCTATCGATGCTTTAGCAGCTTCCCGTCGACATGGCGTCGACTGACGCGCGCACAGTCAGCGCAGCACCGCACATCGCGTCGACTAACGCGAGCCATCCTCGGCATCGACGAGAGACATCGACGCTACCTCCCTGATTCGCCGGTTTCCTCTCGTCGCTTGGTTGATCCTTGTCTCTCAACTTTCTTGTAAAACCTCATTCACTTATTATAGCACCTAATACTGCAAAATAGAGAAGAAATATACAATTGGTGCTCCTTCATTCGTAATAGTAAATACGCGAGAAATAAAAATATATGAGAATATTAAGCACATAAAAACATAGAGATTAAACCATTAATTACCGTACAATTTCTCGCCTATCAAATTCCCCCAAACTTAAACCTTGCTTGTCCTCAAGAAATATTAGAATTAAAGCACAAAATAAATATAACATAAGTAAATCACTCGAATTGATCAAATGAACTCATCCGGACTCTAGACACCACTATATTTCTAGAAATCGCAAGCGTTTCATGTATTGACCTAGGTGACCCCAGCAGTTAGGCAACCCCTTTTCATATACACCACATCAATGTATTATGGTGCCCCCTCGCTACTCAATGGTTTGACTCTATCCATTGTTGGTCACGATCAAATATCTCGTCCTCCCATTTATTTATTTATTTGTTTTATTTTTTTAATTGAGGCCCGCAGCTCCGCACTACCGTTCTTGAATTGACTTGATAATGATTCGGCGCTGGATAGGAGAATCGTCTTGATTTGGTATTTGATTTGTTGGGTTCACCTCCGCCATGTTTGAGATTGTAGTTGGATTGCGCCACTTGAATATGTGCATGAATTTGTTGAGCTACTAGCATCTTTGTTTGATTTTCCCCCTTAGAATTTGAAAGCGAATTGCACTTGGTACACGGATAGGCAGCTGTTTCGGCACCTCAATTCTTTTTGATTTTTCAATTTTCGACTAACGCCATGCCGGTATACCCCAATCGGACTTTATTGGACTTCTGTTTCGACTAACGAGATATTATCACACAACCACCAACTCCAAGGCCCCACACAACTCATATTGAGTACGGCAACCACAAATACATATCAAAAACGCAATAATCTAGGATTGACGCCCCACATATGAATCACAAAAGCACTAACATGCGTACCATTGACCTCTAAATCAAATGATGACTAGAAATTTAACCGAAACATAGTTCATCAAAGCAATTCAAGCGAGTACTATTAACATTTTAAATCATTTCCCGGAAATATCACAAAAATTTCAAAATTTACCAATTTTTTAGCACAATATCCTCAATAATAACCCACTCCCCCAAACTTAAACTTTAGCTTGTCCTCAAGCGAACATAAAACAAGAACAAGCACATCACAAATATTATAAGGGAAGAGTAAGGGAAAAGAAATCACCGGGGTAAAAAATGAGGGGGTCTCGGTTCCAAACGGTCTTTTTCGAAAATATGCCCAATCGTCCAAATCAACCAAGCTTAGTATCCCTTCAACTGCAAAAATAAAAATAAAAATTGAAAAATAAAATAATGTAAATATTGGGTTGCCTCCCAACAAGTGCCTTTTCTTAACGTCGTCGACTCGACGTGGTACCCCTCAACTCCATGGGGGTTTCGGTGGAGGTCTCAAAGTGCATGGAGTGCCAACGACCTCATCCTCCATAATTCGCATCCGTTTCGACGTTGGATGCTTAACCGGATCTTTCCGACTTTGTGGTGGCTTCACATAGATTTCCGCAAAGATGGTTCCGTCTATCATCACATACTGAAGATCATTGGTCTCCTCAAAAACATCATCTCGCACGCAAGTCTCTTCCGCATCCTTCATCACTTGGTGAACGGTCCATGTTGGCATCGGCTTCGGCTCAGCTTTGATCTCGATAGGAGAAATGATAGAATAAGGAACATCATTTGTAAGCTCAGGCAAACTATGATCAGCACGTGTCCACCTCATTTCTTCTTCCTCCATCTCGTATTCGTCCTCCAGTTCAAATGCCGGGTCCTCCGCATCATCGATTTTCCCCATATCTTGCAGTATGATGGCATTCACATTCTCCATGCGTTCCTCAATTTGAGAAGACAATCGTTTATCCAGTTGGCTTATGTGATTCGCCATTTGACTCAATTGAGCCTCGAGCCTCTTGGTGTTCGTCATCATGGCCTCCATCATCTCTATGAGGGCTGGGGACGGTTCTTGTGCTTGGGGATGGTTATCATATTGTCTCGAAAAAATTTGTCCCCTTTGAAAATTGGGAGGGTCCCCCCACCTTGGCTCATATGGATCATTGTTCCCCTCTTGCCATCTTCTAGGCCTCACTCCATAGACGTTCGTTTCATGAATGGCTCGTAGCGTTGGGCAATCATCAGTGACATGATCGAATGTATGGCACAATCTGCATGGTCGAACCGTAGCCCTCTTAACGATGGTGGACTTTAACTCTTCCAACTGAGCTTGCAACAAACCAGTGTCTCCCTCGTTTACCGACCCCAATGAATTATCACGGTAGCCGAATTGCTGAGAATTAGCCGCCATGTTTGAAATTAACTCCCTTGCTGCCGTCGTTGTCCTATCCATGAGTGAGCCTCTGCTTGCCGCATCTATCATGTTTCTCTCAATGAGACAAAAACCTTCATAAAAGTATTGTATTAATAACTCCTCGCCCATTTGATGCTGAGGGCAACTAGCGACGAGTCTCTTGTAACGCTCCCAATACTCATGCAATGTCTCCCCTTGTGCTTGTCTTGCTGCACAAATGTCCTTACGCAAGCTCGCCACTCGTGAAGCCGGAAAATATCTCTGCAAAAACACCCTCTCTAACGCCATCAACGTGGTGATGGATCCAGGAGGCAAATAATAAAGCCAATCCTTGGCTAGACCCTTCAAGGAAAATGGAAACTCTCGCAATTTAATTTGTTCGTCAATTACTCCAGCGGGCTTCATGCTCGTGCATATGACATGAAATTCCTTCAAATTCTTGTATGGGTCTTCGCCATCCAATCCATGGAACGCCGGTAAATGATAGATTAATCCGGATCTCAATTCGAAATTAGCATCCTCCAAGGTTGGAAACGTGATGCATAGTTGTTGATGTGGAAGATACGAATTTGCTAGCTCTTTTAACGTGCGTTCTCTGCCTTCTGCCATAGTCACAAGATCTAAAAAAAATATTAATGGAAATAAAGAAAAACAAAAACTAAAATTAAAATTAAAAATGCTAAAATATTAAAATACGTCAAATCATAATTTAAACGCGCCACTCCCCGGCAACGGCGCCAAAATTTGACCGCTCGTCATTGAAGCGTCAAAAATAACATTTATAAAGTTCCTCGACTTTCCTCTACTAACTAGTAGCAGTGGCAAGCAAAGGTCGATCCCACGAGGAGTGTGGATTAATTTGTGATTATTCGTATTTAAATAAAACAACAAAACGGGGGTAGAGATAATAAACTAACTAACGAAAATTAAATAACTAAATAAACAAGAAAATAATTAAAAACAAATAAATTAAATAATTAATAGAATAAATAAGAAATAATAATAAAATAACTTTCCAATCCTAGTTCAGTTTCCACCCTCGTTAAATTCATTCAACCAATTGCAATATAAAATCCACTCATCATATGAAACTAAAAACCCTAAGTAACAATAAGCTCTGCTACTCGAATTTGCCCTTATTGTGTATTTAATTAAAATAAGCTCTTTAATTAACTCTAATTATTGAATAACTATAATAAGCTCTCTAGATTCAACCCAACAACAACATTAATATCTAGGCAAATAGGTTAATCTAAGCAATAAAYGCATAAGCTCGGTTTATTCAACCTATGTTGTGTTACCCCTAATGATACGAGACCATTAGTTGCTTCAGAGAAATCGAAACTACGACAATTACACGGGAAGCAGTTCTCTTTCTAGCAATTGATAACCARATCCCTAATCTAGGTGGCCAATCCAAATCAAGAATCAAGAAWTCATGTCATGAATTTAGMAWTCATGATATGTAAACAAGATAACACAAGCAATCTCATATGAAGAACGAAAGAAATACGCATCAATTAATTAAAACATAATCTCACGAGGGTTTCCAYATCCCTAGGACTAGATAAAACAATCACTCTCTAATGGAGTTCATAAAATAATAAAGAAGAAAAATAAATAAGAAGAACACAATTCTAGATAAGAAAGGGATAAGAGAGCTTAGATCTTGAATCTTGAGTCTTCAATCTTCAAGCTCTTGATGGATGGTTGAATTGAGTGTTTTGAATTCCTTTTTGGTGTCTTAGAACCCTAGGATTAATGTCCAAGTCTGTTTTAGATGAGTTTGGGTCGAGTTTATATAGAAATCCTATTTCTTGCCGCCCAAGATTCTTCCTAAAATAACTCGGCCGAGTCGGCGTCGACCGAGCGTCGACTGACGCGAACCAGCCTTCGGCGTCGACGCGCATCACCCGCCCACGTCGTCCTGCATGGGCATCGACTGACACCCTCCCAATCGACGCTTCAGAAGTGAGCGTCGACATTGCGTCGACTGACGGACCTTCTATCGACGCTTCAGCAGCTTCCCGTCGACATGGCGTCGACTGACGCGCGCACAGTCAGCGCAGCACTGCACATCGCGTTGACTGACTCGAGCCATCCTCGGCATCGACGCTACCTCCCTGATTCGTCGGTTTCCTCTCGTTGCTTGGTTGATCCTTGTCTCTCAACTTTCTTGTAAAACCTCATTCACTTATTATAGCACCAAATACTGCAAAATAGAGAAAAAATATACAATTGGTGCTCCTCCATTCGTAATAGTAAATACGCGAGAAATAAACATATATGAGAATATTAAGATGATAAAAACATAGAGATTAAACCATTAATTACCGTACAATATCTCGCCTATCATTAGGCCTCTATCTCATGTTCCATCTCCAGTCCACTTACAGTCATATTGGGCTACAACAGGGATCTAGAAGATATTAAATTTGCCCATTAATTTATTTAATTTTTAATATCGAATATAATTAAATAAATTAAGTTTTACTTTTATTCCACTAAAAAGGAAAAACTGACCTACCAATTTAATACATATTTCTGAATAAGCTTTCCTCTTTAGTCCAGCCATTCCCCGTGTTTAAGATTTAATGTTCATTAATTAATTAATTATGTAAGCCTCTGACAGCTATAATTAATTAACTTCTAAAACCTTGAGTAGTACCACACAAGCTTTATTCATGCACGGAATAAATTCCACCTGCAAGGTTTTAGTATGCACTTGTGTTTCCTCAAGAGAACATCATCAACCTGGCGCACCAGGACACGGTGCTCATGCATACTGTTCGACTCATCATACATGAACTGACATTGCTCAAAATATCGACTCTATTGATCTACGAAAAAATCTCACCCATTGATAAATCAAAGCAATGATCAGTACAAGAATATGATCGGCAGCATCACATGAGTTCAGAACCCGAACTCTGTGGATCTTTATTCTCTAAATATTGGGTCAGAGACAGAGAATAGTATCCTATCACGATCCTTTCCTCAAATACACTACACAGAGTGTACTAGAATAATCAGTCAATCAAGAACAACTGACTTGTCAGATTATTCTACGGTTTATCAATGGTGTGTTCAGAACCATCTATGCCGTGAGCATTTAATACAATACAAGGTTCCGATGATATGATCTTACCATGTGACTCCCCACACCATATCATTTACAATGTATGTATATGGAACATTTGCATTAGAACGATTATGAAAAATAAACTAAAATGCAAACAGTGACTGCAAAACCATTTCATATCATCATAATTAATAAGTATAAGTATACTAAGACATGTCCTTCCAGTATACTAAACTAACAATCTACCACTTATATTTGAAGCATGTCTTTCAAGCATAATAACAAACTGGCTAACTCTCCAATCTCACTATCTACTCAAAGCGCGCCACCGGGTCTGCATCTCACCCCCATTTTCTCCACGTGACCATGAAAGGCCTTAGCCGGAAGACTCTTCGTGAATGGATCAGCCAAATTGTCCTTAGACGCAATCTTGACCACCGCCACATCTCCTCTCTTAATGATCTCTCATATAAGGTGGTACTTTCTCTCTATGTGTTTATTTGCTTTGTGGGCTCTAGGTTCCTTCGAATTTGCCACTGCACCAGAGTTATCACAGTATATCGTGATAGTCTTTGGCAAATCAGGGACCACGCTCAAGTTCAACAGGAAACTGCAGAGCCAGACCGCCTCTTTAGCTGCCTCATAGGCGGCTACATACTCGGACTCCATGGTGGAATCCGCAATGCATTTCTGCTTTATGCTCCTCCACGCAACAACTCCGCCTCCCAGTGTAAACACATAGCCCGAGGTAGACTTTCTTTGATCTTTATCGGATTGAAAATCTGAGTCCGTGTAACCCAAAGGTACTAGACTATCAGAGCGGTATACCAACATGTAATCTCGAGTCCGTCTAAGGTACTTGAGAATACCTTTGACCGCAGTCTATTGACCTCGTCCAGGGTTAGATTGATATCTGCTTACCATGCCAACTGCATAGCATATATCAGGCCTAATGCATAGCATAGCATACATTAAGCTCCCCACTGCCGAAGCATATGGAACCTTTCTCATGTCATCTATCTCAGACTGTGTTTGGGGACACATTTTCTTGGATAGATGAATTCCATCCTCGAAAGGTATAAAACCTTTCTTGGAATTTTCCATGCTAAACCTTGCTAGCACTGTATTGATATAGGTTGCCTGAGACAGACATAGTATCCTCCTTTTGCGATCACGAATGATCTTGATGCCAAGAACGTGTTCGGCTTCTCCCAGATCCTTCATATCGAACTGCTTGGACAACCACACCCTTATGTCATATAACACCTTTTTATTGTTTCCAATAAGAAGGATATCATCTACATAAAGTACGAGGAATACTACCACGTTTTCGTCACATTTCTTGTACACACAGCTCTCATCCGGAATTTGCACGAATCCATATGACTGGATGACCTCGTCAAACCGGATATTCCAAGACCTCGATGCCTGCTTAAGTCCATAAATGGATCTCTTAAGCTTGCACACTAAGTGCTCTTGTCCTTTAGCTATGAAACCCTCTGGTTGCTTCATGTGAATGTTTTCCTCAAGACTTCCATTTAGGAAAGCTGTCTTGACATCCATTTGCCAGATCTAATAATTCATATGAGAAGCAATAGACAAGAGAATCCGGATTGACTTAAGCATGGCTACTGGTGAAACGGTTTCCTCATAATCGATTCCTTCTTTCTGAGTATACCCTTTTGCCACCAATCTAGCTTTGAAGGTTTCAACCTTCCCGTCAGGTCCTCTCTTGCATTTATAGATCCACTTACAACCAATGGGTTTTATCCCATCTTGTGGTTCTACAAGCTCCCAGACTTGATTGTGATACATAGATCCAATCTCAGATTCCATTGCAGTCTTCCAAGAAATTGCATCTTTGTCTCGCACTGCCTCATCATAGGTCCTGGGATCCAATTCATTTAGTCCCTCTGGGAAATCCGAAGCCTCTCCCAGACCAATGAAYCTATYAGGTTKGCATACAACYCTCCYACTGCGAYKAGGYAGTTCTTGTACTTCTGTGACACGTTTTGCAGTATCTGGTAGTACCTCTTCTTGTACAACTGGTGTGGAATTCGATCCTTCCCCTCTTAGTTCCTCAAGGAAGATTTGGCTCCTTGACTTGTGGTTTATAACATAGTCTTCTTCTAAGAATCGATCATTGGTGCTAACAATGATCTTCTGATCCTTAGGACTATAAAATAAACCTCTTTTCGTTCCTCTGGGATATCCAACAAACAGCCTTACATCTGTACGGGGAGCCAGCTTATCAACTTCCTTGTCCAACACGTGTGCTGGACTACCCCAAATCCGAATATGCTTCAAACTGGGCTTTCGTCCAGTCCATAATTTTATGGGCGTAGAAGGAACTGACGTTGATGGAACCAAGTTAAGAATGTAAGCCGCTGTCTCAAGTGCATATCCCCAGAATGAAATAGGTAACTCCGAATAGCTCATCATCGATCTAACCATCTCTAACAGTGTTCTGTTCCTCCTCTCCGCCACGCCATTTTTCTATGGCGTTCCAGGCGCAGTCAGCTGAGATGTAATCCCATGCTCTGCCAAGTAATCCCTAAATTCAGTTGAAAGGTACTCGCCTCCACGATCAGATCGTAGTGACTTGATACTTCTACATGTTCGTTTCTCCGCTTCCGCCTTAAACTCTTTGAATTTCTCAAAGCATTCTGACTTGCGATGTAACAGATAGATATAGCCATATCTAGAGTAATCATCAATCAAAGTGATGAAATACTCGAACCCTCCTTTTGCCTGAATCGACATAGGGCCACACAAGTCAGAGTGAATCAAATCTAATAGCCCTTCGGATCGGTTTCCTTTCGACTGGAAAGTACACTTGTTCATTTTTCCTTCTAAATAGGATTCACACAAAGGGAATGATTCCAGAACCAAAGAAGACAATGGTCCATCATTTACCAACCTTTGTATCCTCTTTAGATTAATATGACCGAGCCTAAGATGCCAAAGACAGGTTTGATTCAATTCCGAAGGTTCTTTTCTTTTGTTAAAGTTAATAATCGAAGTATTCAAAAGTTGCTTTGGTGTAGTATTAAACGTTGGTTTGAGAATGTAAAGTTGTCCATTCAATGTGCCAGAACAGATAAAACATTTACCACTAAAGATAACATCCTTGTAATCAAAAGAAACAGAATATCCATCTATAAAAAGTTTAGAAACAGAAATTAAGTTTCGCCTAAAACCAGGCACATAAAGACAATCTCTCAAAACCAATGTTCTATCACTACTAAAAGGTAAAATAATGTCTCCCACTGCAACAGCTGCCACTTTCGTAGCGTTGCCCATGTAGACGGTGATCTCATCCTCACTCAGCTGCCTTTTTACCAGGAACCCCTGTAAAGACATGCAAACATGATCAGTAGCTCCAGTATCTACTACCCACGAATGAGCAGAACAAGTAGCCAAACATGTTTTAACCACTAGAGTGTGAGATATACCTCTCTTAATTTTTTTGTTGGGACACACGAACTTCCAGTGACCTGACTGGCCACACTTGAAGCATTTGGTCTTCGACTTGAACTCCTCAGGAGGAATCTTTGGCTTTAGCTTCTTCACCTTAGGCGCCACATTTGCAGCCTTCTTAGGAATGAACCTCTTAAGGTCACATCCTTCTTTACCATCAAGAAGTTCAACCTAAACTGCTCAAACTTCGAAGATAAACTGTGAAGCACGATGTCAAGCTGAGAATCAGCGTCCAGACTGCCACCCAAGGTCTCGATCTCAGCCAGATGTCCAATCATCGCAAGAACGTGATCCCTAACAGTTGTGGAGTCAGTCATCCTCGCATTCATAAGCTTCTTTATCGCCAAGTGGCGTGCCAAGCGTTTCTGATGACCGAAAAGCTCCTTCAGGTTAAGCACGATTTCAGCAGTAGTCTTCATAGTCTGATGCTGATATTGCAACACATTTGACATAGAAGCCACAATGTAGCAGCGCGCAATCTCATCAGACTTGACCCACTTATCATACGCGACCCTTTGAGCCTCGTCAGCACCCTCTTCCGGCCTTTGAGGACATTCTTCCTCAAGTACCAATTTGTGTCCCTCAGCAACTAAGACTAAGTTCAGGTTTCGAATCCAATCATTATAATTTTCACCGATGAGTTTGTTTTCTTTGGGTATAGAGGACAAATTGGAGAGAGCCATGATGATATGGAAAGAACTGAAATAAAACATGCAATACAGTCACAAACTTTAGGATAAACAGTATATAATAGAAAACCTCACAAAGAATTATATACTTTTCCACCGACCCTTAAAAAAAACTTTTATAAGCCACGATCGTGTGGACGTTTATAAAATTCATTTTTAAATAGGTTTTAAACCTTTAATTTGCCTCCAGTTGTATTTCCTTACAACAAGCAAATTAATAGCCGGATAAAACACGGTCACATAATTATCTAATTGATAAGCCACTATCGTGTGGGCGTTTATCAATATATTATGTCTAAGTGTGAACACCATTATCTTTGCCCCAAGAGCTCAATCTCGAATTTGACTGCTCCAGATGGAGGAGTCAGTCAGTTCTAATTGTGCTCTACAGCTATCCATCGAGGAGATTTAATTTCTAGAGATTTCCATGATATGACACATCCGATATGGAGGAAGACCGATGTCAACGCGCATGCCCATCAATTCTCAATTAAACCAGGTTAATGGAGATCGTATGAGATTTCCACATACTTTGGTATGTATCTCTCCCACTTAGTTATTTATGCTTGAGGTTTCATTTTATCCCATTTAACAACATACAATTATCACATAAAATGTAAACATCCATTGCATGCTTCAAACAACATAAATAAGCAATGAAAATAAAACCAACTATCATGGCTTATTATCTCATGTTGATTGATGAGATAAACTGGAAAGACAGCTTCGGAAGAACAGCTGGGCCACCGCCTCCATCACTGCGCCTCGCCAAAAACCCTAGCTCCAACTTAGGGTTTCGGGACGTGAATCAGTGAACCTTCCTTCTTGATGCTGTACTTCTTTCCTCTTTTGAGTTGATCTCCGATTTCTATTCTATACAGCCTAACTATTCCAAAAGGAAAAGAACTAGTACATCTAGAATAAAATTACAACTCATAAACTGGTCTAACAATTTTACTTCTATTGCATTAAAACAACATAAAATAAAACCTAGACCTAATCCATGGATTTTCTCATGGATAAAAATCACGTAGCCAAACCGGCATACGGCCAAAACATTCATTCAACCATACATTCATAGCATCACATAAAATAAAATTGGAGCCATGATAGTTGGTAAACCTGCAAGCAAATACCGTCTACAAATCCAACAATCATTGAAATATGATGCTTATGAAATAACACATGATAACTATACATGAACTTATGATTTTCGAATTTTACAATTAATTAAATTAATTAATTCGAAAATATACAACAAGATAAAATTGGAAATTAAAAAAAATTATCCACCAATTTTACACTTGTAATTTTTCGAAAATTATCAAAAAATAAATCTGAAAATTAAAATATCCTCTAAATTTATTTTAAATTTTCGAAACATCCCTAATTTAAATAATATTTGGATATCTTGACATAAATCAAAATCTAATCTAAATAATACATCTAAGGATCGAATTCTACAAAGATTAGCATTTGGAATTCTGATCCACTTCAAATTCTTCCAAATCTTATCTTAAATTTAATCCCTTTTACAATTGGACTCTTGGTATTTATTTATCTCTATCAAAATTACCTTATCCAATTTAAAATACCACAAATTCCGAAAATAACAAGAATAATAAATCTGAAAATTTGATCCACTCCAAGTATTTCAAGATTTAGAATACTATTTTCATATTTATTAGTATTTAAATTAGGTAACATAAAATAATACCAAATCTAAATCCAACATATGTAATTTTCGAAATACACACATAAATAAATTTGAAATTTTAATTTTAATTAAAATCTTCTCCAAAATAATTTACTAAAATCGAAATTTATCCTATTTTTCACACTTGGAAATTTTGACATTAATCAAAAATCTATTCCAAATAAAATAGTGCAAGTTTCGAAAATCACAAGAACAAAAAATCTGGAAATTCTGAACCACTTCAAAAATTACCAAATCCAAAATCCCTTTTTCAAAACTAAGTTGATCAGAACTAGGTAACTTTTAATATACATCAAAAATTACCTATTCCTTTTCTAATCTCCATAATTTTCAAACCATGTCAGAAAATAAATCTGGAAATTTTGATGATGATCAAAAATCCATCCAAAACTATTTCTATAGTACCGAAAATTATCAATTAAAATTAGGGAATTTAATAGACATCAAAAACAAAATTTTGACCATCAAATTTTCTTTCGTCATGAAAATAAAATCTGAGAATTTTTAGTTCATCAAATATCAATTCAAATCTTATTCCAAGATGACCGAAAATTACAATTCCTTTAAAACTAGAATTTTTGAAAATAATAAAAAAATTCATCCAAGTTTTAAAAGCCATAAAAAATGAAATACATGGGCTATTAAATCTGAAAATTTAAACACCATAAATTCAACATCAAATTTAATCATGTAATTTGAAATTTATGAAATAATTAAAATAAGAACAGTGCCGAAACCCGCTCTGATACCAATTGTTGGGGTTTTTTCGAATTGAGCTCCGCAGGATCTATTGGATATTCATATTTTAATTATATATTCATGTAAATCATATTTTCATGCATATGAATGTATTCACACGTCCGGATTAAAACATGTATGTCAGATTCAAATTTAATAAAGCGGAAACATAAATATTGAATCTACTGACAATAATCAGACGGTCTGAGGACAAGATCAAAGGCTTGATCTTGCTGTTGAATGAAGATAAATTAGGCGCCTCTCTTCTCCTTCAAAGCCGTCGAGTTTCTGGAGTAGATTCAACTCCTGGATCTTCTGCTGTATTCCCGTACTGCGTATCTGATACAGAGTGGACTGTATACTACATATAGAATTGTGAATTCTATGGAGATCAGGTAAGAACCAAGAGGGGCTAATTTTTTGCGTAAATATCTGTGTGATTTTCGAAAATTACACCCCTATTTATACTAGGGGTTTTCAAAAATCAAGCCTCCAAACCTTACTGGGTTTAGGCTTCTATCTCATGTTCCATCTCCAGTCCAATTTCAGTCATATTGGGCTACAACAGGGATCTAGATGAATATTAAATTGGCCCATTAATTTATTTAATTTCTAATATCCAATAAACTTAGGATATAATTAAATAAATTAAGTTTTAATTTTATTCCACTAAAAAGGAAAAACTGACCTACCAATTTAATACATATTTCTGAATAAGCTTTCCTCTTTAGTCCAGCCATTCCCCGTGTTTAAGATTTAATGTTCATTAATTAATTAATTATGTAAGCCTCTGACAGCTATAATTAATTAACTTCTAAAAYCTTGAGTAGKACCACACAAGCTTWATTCATGCACGRAATAAATTCCACCTGCARGGTTTYAGTATGCACTTGTGTTTCCTCAAGAGAACATCATCAACCTGGCGCACCAGGACACGGTGCTCATGCATACTGTTCGACTCATCATACATGAACTGACATTGCCCAAAATATCGACTCTATTGATCTACGAAAAAATCTCACCCATTGATAAATCAAAGCAATGATCAGTACAAGAATATGATCGGCAGCATCACATAAGTTCAGAACCCGAACTCTGTGGATCTTTATTCTCTAACTATTGGGTCAGAGACAGAGAATAGTATCCTATCGCGATCCTTTCCTCAAATACACTACACAGAGTGTACTAGAATAATCAGTCAATCAAGAAAAATTGACTTGTCAGATTATTCTACGGTTTATCAATGGTGTGTTCAGAACCATCTATGCCGTGAGCATTTAATACAATACAAGGTTCCGATGATATGATCTTACCATGTGACTCCCCACACCATATCATTTACAATGTATGTATATGGAACATTTGCATTAGAATGATTATGAAAAATAAACTAAAATGCAAACAGTGACTGCAAAACCATTTCATATCATCATAATCAATCAGTATAAGTATACTAAGACATGTCCTTCCAGTATACTAAACTAACAGATACATCTATCAATAAGGGACAAGAACCTTATGTTTTCAAGTTTAAGGGTGAAAACTATCATCGTATTGGGAGTTTGTTACCGATTTATGGAGATTCGCCCAAGTTTTCTCAACTTTACATATATGACACTAAGCATGAAGTTCTGAATAGAATTAATGTAATTGGGTATGTTGTCCTCTTTCATATGCCTTTTTAATATCTACTTTATATATTTTCAATTTATAATACTGCTAATAATAAAACTTTAATTTATCTTATTCAGCAGCAGTTCTGAAGGCAGAACAAACTCATTTGATCCCACAATCATTGAACATATCAAAACTATGCTTGATGTTCATAATCCTCTGGTGTAATCATTCAGAAGTGTCAGAGAATGTGTTATCATAGACGACCAATCTGGTCTCAGATTGAAGCTAATCGGTGACAGAGAATCTGATGGTAGAACATTCAATCTTCCTACTGCTCTTGAAGTAGCTGCTCTTATCCCTGGAGATTTCAACTCTGCTTCTCATAATAGGGATATAATTATAGAGAGTCAGTCCAATTCGTTGCAGAGAATAACCGAGTTACATCCTTCTTATCTTGCTTTGCAATATCCTTTGTTATTTCCATATGGTAAAGATGGCTTTCGTCTAGGCATCAAACATAGTGATATTTCATACACAATTACATACAATGCGAGAATTTTTTGCTTTTAGGATTCAAGAACGACAATGTGAGCCTAAAATATTATTGTGTTCTTGAAGGATTTTTCAACAGTTCTTGGTTGATGGATACACGATGATCAAGTGTGAAAGGATAAAGTTTATTAGATTTAACCAAGTGTTTCCAAGGTCTGATAAATTTAAAAATCTCAAGGATGCTGTGTCGAAAGGTCAAACAGATGCATCTTCGACTAGTTAGAGAATAGTCATGCCAATGTCCTTCACTGGTGGAACTAGATATATGATTCAAAACTATAGAGATGCAATGGCTATTTAAAAGTGGTTTGGCTATCCGTATTTGTTCATCACAATCACTTGCAATCCGAAGTGTCCAGAAATAACACGATATCTAAATAGCAGAGGATTGAGATCGGAATATAGGCCAGATATCGTGTGCCGATTCTTCAAAATCATGCTGGATCAAATCGTGAAGGATATGATGGAATTGGAACTATTCGACCGGACCCAAGCAGGTGAGAACCTACATAAATAATATGCTTTTTTTTTAATTCAAATACAATTATCATGGCACATTATTAAAATTACAAACATAAAATAATAATTTGTGAAAATCTCGACAGGTAATATCATTAACATTTTATTTCTATTTATTTTTCTTGCATGTATTTATATTTCTAAAACATTTCTCACCCTCAATGTTTATTATGTATATTCGGTTTCAATGTATTACTAATTTAGTTACTAAAGCAGTTATCTACACGGTGGAATTTCAAAAGCGCGGTTTACCTCATGCGCATATTTTAGTTTTCCTTGACCGCGATCGTGAAACTCCTACGCCACAACATGTTGAGGAAATCATATCAACAGAGATACCAAATATCGAAACAAATCCCTTTTTGCATGAATTGGTGACTCAACACATGATGCATAGTCCGTGCAACTCGAAACCCGAGAAAGTCTACTTAAAGAAATGAAAATGTATTAAGGTTTTTCCTAAACCTTATACTAATACAACCACTGTTGATGATGATGGATACCCAATGTATAAGAGAAGAGATACAATAATTCCAGTAGTTAAAAATAGTTTCAATATAGACAACAGGTTTGTCGTTCTGTACAGTCCTCAGCTCTTAACGAGGTATCAAGCTCACATTAACGTATAATGGTGCAATCAGTTCAGATCAATTAAATACCTGTTTAAGTACATAAATAAAATCCATGACCGAGTGACTGTGTCTATAACTGAGGACTCAAATGGCGGGTTTTCAAAGGAAGAAGTCATTGATGAGATAAAAAAAACTATTACAATTGTAGATATATCTCTCCATGCGAGGCTGTTTGGCGTCCTTTTGGATTGAATATCCTTTATAGGAACCCATCTGTACAAAGACTGAGCTTCCATCTACTCGATGAGCAGCTAGTCTTCTATAACGATGATGACACCATTGATCGAGTTATTGTTGAAGAAGATGGAAGGGAATCAATGTTTCTTGCTTCAATAGCGTGTAATAAGAAGTATCCTCATGACAAATTGTTGTCATATACAGAATTCCCGACAAAATTTGTTTGGAATGGCACAGATCGTGTTTGGACCAAAAGACAACGTGGACTTAAAATTGGTAGGTTGGATTATGTTCTGCCCGGTGTTGGAGAAGCATATTATTTGTTGACAATGCTACATCATTCCAGAGGAGCAATTCATCACGAAGATATGCGTACCATTAATAACATTGTCTACCCCACTTTCAAGGTTGCATATTATTCTTTGGGAATATTGGATGATGATAGAGAATACGTTGATAGTATTGTTGAAGCAAGTTATTGGGGTTTACCGTCATTCCTAAGAAAGTTCTTCGCATCATTGTTAATGTCTGCAAGTATTTCAAGACCAGAATATGTATGGGAAAAGACATGGCATCTTCTTGTGAAGAACATCTTACAAAGACAACGTAGATTTGTGGGTATAGATGGTATTTAGTATTAAATTTATTGAATTTGTTATTTAGTAAATAAAGATATACTTATTTCTTTATGATTTGTGATTATCTACAAATACAATTCACTTATATACTCAAATCTTTAGATTTTTTTATTACTTTGTTCAGGTCTTCAGCTAAGTGATGATATGTTAAAAAACTATACCTTGATTGAATTGGAAAAACTTCTCCAAATTAATGAAAAATTGCTTAAGAACTTCTCCGATATGCCATTGCTCGATGATTCTTTAATGACTGGCGGAAATAACAAACTTATCTAGCAAGAACTTAATTTTGATAAATATTTTTTGGAAGTGGAACATCAGAAATTATGCTCATCATTAACAGATGAACAAATGGCAATCTATTCAGAAATATTAAGTGCTGCGACAAATGACAAGGGTGGAATTTATTTTGTATACGGTTATGAGGGTACAAGTAAAACCTTCATTTGGTGAACATTCTCTACTGCTTTATGCTTCAAAGGTGATATTGTTCTCAATGTTTCTTCGAGTGGTGTTGCCACACTTTTGCTTCCAACTGGTAGAACTGCACACTCTCGATTTGGAATACCTTTGACCATAACCAAAGATTCAATGTGTATAATAACACCTAGAACAGAATTTGCTGCTCTTCTTGATCGGGAAAATTTAATCATTTGTGATGAAGCACCGATGATGAATAGATTTTGTTTTGAAGCTTTGCATAATAGTGTGATATTTATTGCACCTGAAGAAAGAAAGGACTTACAGTTTGCTGGGAAGGTTATAATTCTAGGTGGAGACTTTCGTCAAATTCTTCCTGTTGTGCCAAAGGGTAGTCGGGAAGATATTGTGTATGCCTGTATTTGTTCATCTAGATTATGGGAACATTGTAAGATTCTTCGATTAACGAAGAATATGAGGTTAACCGCCGGACAATCAATGTCAAAATCTATTGAACGTGAAATTAGGGATTTCTCCGATTGGATACTCAAAACTGGTGATGGAAAAATTGGTACAGAAGTGGATGGTCAAACTTTAATTGATATACCTGACGATATACTTATTCAAACTTCAGGTGATCATGTTGCTGCAATTGTTGAGAGCACTTATCCATCTCTTTTATAGAACTTTGGCAATCACTCATTCTTCGAAGAAAGAGCTATTCTTGCTCCAACTAATAGTATTGTTGAAACAGTGAATGAATACATGATGTCAGTTCTTCCAGGTGATGAAAGAGTATGTCTTAGCTCTGACACAATTTGCAAAACATATGTAAATGGAGAAGCTCAGCATCAAGTGTACTCGACAGATTTTCTAAACACGATAAAGTGCTCCGGAATCCCCAATCATATTCTGAAGTTAAGAATTGAAGTTCCGGTTATGTTGATTAGATTCATGGATCAAGCTTCAGGGTTATGCAATGGTACTAGATTGGTTGTTACACAACTTGGAGATTGCATTATCGAAGCAAAGGTTTTGTCGGGAACTAATGTTGGGACGAAAGTTTACATCCCACGAATGACATTGAGCCCTTCGAATAGTAGAGTTTCGTTTAAATTTCAAAGGAGACCGTTTCTGCTTATTATTTATTTTGCAATGACTATAAACAAGAGTCAGGGTCAAACTCTTTCTGATGTGGGTTTGTATTTGCCAAGACTAGTTTTTAGCCACGGTCAGTTCTACATCACAGTCTCTCGAGTCAAGAGTCGTAAAGGATTAAAGATCCTAAGTTGTGACGATGATGGTAATATTTTTAATAAGACTGCAAATGTTATTTACAAGGAAGTTTTACAAAATCCCAAGTGAACAATTTCAATAAGTTGTATTATTGACTATAATGTAATATTTCAGTTTTCCGCTTTTGTTAGTATGTTTTTGCTCGATATGCCCGTGTAAACGCGAGTTTCCGAACTAGTATCACACTAATTTGTTAGATACCAAAAAACATATTTATAGACAATGCATAAGAGAAGGAAGGATTGCATCGTTAAATCAATTGCATTATAAATGGAGAAAGAAAGAGATCCCGAGAAGAAATCACCAAAAAAAGATTACTTTTCCTTCAAGTTGGTTGTTTTTTATTATAGTTTTAACTTTTTATTTTTCAGATTATAGTAATTAGTTTATTTCTGATAATCAAATCACAATACAATCCACATGACAATGAAACATGCTGAGAGTAAAAGTTTATTTCTTTTTTATTTCTTTTTATTTAAAACATGGATGAACTTGAGTCATTATACCATGCACCTGGGTACACCTTGCGAGGTGCACTAAATAATTTAATTTATCATCGCATATATTTGATATATATCATCACATATAACTGGTACATATCATCACAAATAATTGAAATTCTAAATCTAATTTCTAAAACTCTAAACTAAAAAAAAAAAAACCTAAAACGAAAAACTAAACCCTAAAAATGTAAAACTAAACCCTAAAATAAAAAACTAAACCCCAAAATCGAATATTAAACTCTAAATCATAAGTTTATATCATATATCATCATATATAACTATCAGATATCATCACATATAACTAACACATATCATTACATATAACTGTTAGAATGATAGGTTTTTGTCGAGACCCTAAAATGGATATTTAAATAAAAATGAAAAACTAAACCTCAAAATGGATAACTAAACCCTAAAAATGGAAAACTAAACCCTAAAATAAAAAAATAAACCCTAAAATCTAAATTTATGTCACATATTATCACGTATAACTACCATTTATCATCACGTATAACAGTCATATATCATCACGTATAACTGAATGTTAATGGGTTTTTACAGGGTGCACCTAGTAAGGTGCACCAAGGTGCATGTAATAAATTGTCGATGAACTTGAGAAGGTCATTATTATTATTATTATTATTATTATTATTATTATTATTATTATTATTATTATTATTATTATTATTATTATTATTATTATTATTATTATTATTATTATATTTTGGGAAGTGCAACTTCTACTATGTATATTTGAGTTTGCTAATTAGCAATCTTGATTTTCTTGTTCTCCACCCATTGATCATTCATTTATTTCCCAAGTTCATGTTCGTAGGAATAATTATTCAAGTTTCACAATTTATCATAACTATTTTTCTTGATAAAATGAATTTATGCATTTGATGAGTGTCGACTTCTCTTTGACTTATAGTGGTAAAATGGTGTGTTTAATTTTGTTTATCTTGGAAGTTGGTTTACTAGTATTAAAGTTTTAACAAATTAAATGTGTTGCTAGAAAGCATTCAAAATTAATTGGCATAAGAATTAAATCTCATCTTGTGGAAATGCTCAAACTTATAGAAGTAAATTCTTTCACTACTCTAAGATAGAAGTCTGATTATAAATTAAAGAGATGCATTCAAATATTAATCATAAATGTTGTTGAGGATTTTATTCTTGGGAATAATTCCTTATTTAGTTGTTTCCGTTTCTTGGGCTCAAAATAAGTTAGGGAACTAGATTTAGGACTTTATTATTTCCTAGTTTATGATTAGGACTTTAATTAGTTTCCTAAATTTTGTTTAGGATTTATTCTCCTTGTTTATCTAGACTAGGACTTTAGGACTTGTCTATTTAAGACAACACAAGGACACAAGACAATTAATCTTTGCCACAACCAAGAGACGCACGGAAAAGCAAGGAACGAGCGACGCAAAGCATCAAGGAAGAACACAAGCAAGATAGCTACTTGGAGCCATTGTTCGAGATCAAGAAGTTCTTCAAAGTTGCGTAACCAGCGGAGAAGATCTTATTATCACGGCGACAAGTATTTAGTATCAAGTTTTTGATATTTTAGTTTTCATATATTACTTCATATTTTTGTATTGATCGTGAACAAGAAAGTAATATAGTTTTCGGGTTTGTACACCCAAGTTCACAAGTACTTTTACTTGTGAACTGAATTTAATTTGCTGTGTTCTTAAGTTTTATTTCTGCTGCATATTTTTGTTTTAACTCTGGTTGATGTTGGTAGTAAGTGTTGGTTAACATTGATAACAACATCATAACTGAGACTTATTTTCAAAACCATAGACCTTCAAATTTTACAAATGTCTTGTTTGGTTTATTTGAACATGCGATGTGCAATTTATGTTATCGATTATCTGTCGTTGTAAATTGATTTTCTGGTTTTCTTTTTTCTGAAATTGCAAGTATATATCATCGTAATATATTTTGTTTTATTTTTAGGCAAATACTTTTTATTTGGTTGTTGGGTGTCATAATTAAATAATTATTATAGTTTATTTTAGACCACTGAAATTCAAATCACGTGAAAATAGTTTATTCTCGAATTGTATTTGACGTTTATTAGTGTCTAACATGGGTTATTATAAATTACTCATAAGTTGAGTGTGCGTATGTTGTTATAAAAAATATAAATAAACATTTAAAAAAGGGAAGCATATTGAATATAGTAAGGGTGACTGAGCAAGAAATTTCATGTCATTTTATAATAAATGTTATGGGGGGTGGGGGATGGGGTAAGTTGGTTATCAAATTAATATGATTGCTACGATGTCAATGTAAAGTTTAGTTATATTTATTATTTTACCCCTGATATCATAAAAAGTAGAGGATTTTTGGAAATGAAATAATAAAATGTAATGTGGATAATATATTTTATTTTAATAGTGATGGCTTATATTCTCAAAAGTAGATAAATACATGGTAGACATGATCAACACGTGTTAAAAACATTATATAACAAATGTAATTTTATGTTTGTTAGTGGTGTCTTATGTTTGCAGAGGTACTTTGCTATTGAAGGGATTTACTATTGGTTTATCTTGGAAGTAGATAAACATATTACAAACACGATGAGTAAGAAAATCATAAACATATGCCAAATATGATAAACATGGTAAGCAAATCATAAACGAGAAAGAAACCTGCCACGCAGTAGATAAACATTTGACAAACTTGATGAGCATATGGTAAAGACTTAATAAACGAGAAATAAACCTGCGATACAGAAAATAAACATATGCCAAATATGATGAGCACGTGGTACACAAACTATGAAAGAGGAATATGCTAAAAAAAAAGATAAGCAAATGATAAAAACTAACTACATCTAATATTTGTTCTCAACAAGAGCAAGATCATATTAGTTTTAAAAATCATTAGAACTAAAACCCAACAAATATTATAGTCAACAAAGAGAATGATGCATATTAAATCCATATGAGTCTGATGATACTGCACAATATTTGATAAGTAAAAGTGAACAGCTAAGGAATGTAATACGAAGTTTGCTTGAAAATATTTCTACAGTGATAGCTTCATTGTTGTAACTACCAATCTTGCTGCTAAAAAATAGGACACTCCCAAGCAGCATATCTCAATCTTATAAAAAACACATGTTAATCGATAGATTAGTGAAAAAGATAAATAAACTACATATAAACATAAACATACAAGTACATATAATATAGTTTAATTGAGAAAATAAACTACACATAAACACGATATTCAGAATTTTATGTGCAACTACACAAACATAATTCAGCAACTGTGAATTTGAGAAAATAATTTACACATAAACTATACATTGAGATAGGAGCAACTGTGAATTGAGAAAATCGAGAAAATAAACTACACATAAACATAATTCTTCAAGATTCTACTTTTGTTTTTCAAACAGCTGAAAAGAAGCAACTGTGAATTTATGCATCAAAGTAATTTGTTTATTAATTTGCTCCACATATTAAAATAGTGATAAAATAGGTTTATTTTTCCATAAAGATAGTGATCAGGATAAAAGGGTGCTTAAATATATTCACAAGATATTTTTTTTTGTCAATTTTTATTCTCTTTTAAAAGTCCCATATCAATCCAAAAAAAAACATAATTCAATACTCACACACACAAACAAAACAAAAACTATGAAAATGTATAAAACTGCCCTCTAGTTTACAAATAAGACAATTAGATCATGAACTCAAATTCAGGGAATGTACATAATTGCTAAAGAATGACTTAAAAAAATGTGGCAGGTGATTTAACACGGATGAAAAAAAAATTAAAAAATATTAATGAGTGATCCATCTTAAGTAGTTGGAAAATGAGAAAAAACAAACCAAAAGAAAATTGATGATAAAGTTCCAATTAAAAATCAACATTTTCACCTAAAAGAAGAACTACTAGAAGACCAAATCATATATAAAAATAAATTGATTATAGAAATCTTCACCTAAATTCATAATTAGAAACATGGATTAGATAATCAAATAAAACTCACAGCCTAAAGGCAACAATATAAGAACTTTAACAAAAGCTTCATCATGAATTGACCCATTTCAAAATCCAAACATCGAGAGAGTCAACATAGCAATTGTTGTCCTCATCACACACACAAGCATCAAGAAACCCATCCCAGTTAATGAATAATGTATCCACATCAACATTAAGGCTTGAACGATGCATGATTTGAAATACTATTTTCCTCACGATAAAACTCACCAAAACCACACCAGACCGCTTGAAAGATATAAAACAATAGAAAATTAAAACACTAAAATTTTGGGATCAAGGTAAATTTTACAAATCTAACGCAAAATCACAAAAAACAAATCCAATAAAAATAACTCGAGATGAATTTGTATAATATGAGGAAAAAAATTAATTTGAAAATTAACTCGATGAAAATACCTTAAAATAACCACGAGCTTGTAGCTCAAGTGGTACCACTAACCCTTTATAAGGGTGTTGACAAGGGTTCGAACCCTAGACCTCTCAAGTTATTTGAGATTTATCTTCTACTTTCCAACCACTTGACCCAACTTATTAAAAAAAAAAACCTTAAAATCATATTTAACCATCAAATAAATTTGAATCAAATTCAAATTGTAAAACTCACCGTACGATCTGGCAACTGAATCTTGAGCCATCTGAATCGCGTCACTCTTGTCAGAATCTGATTCTAAAACTTTTTATTTCTTACTTGAATTTCTGGTTTTAGGCATCCTTTCAAATTAATTCAGAGAGGGCAATAGAAAGATAGAAAAATGATGAGATTTAGTTAATTTAAAATTGAAATATGATTGTAGAACATCATTCTTTTTTTCTTGATTGCATTTCTTGGTTTTGGGCATCCTTTCGAATTAATGGAGGGAGTCGAAAGAGAAAGAAAAAGGAAAATCATTGTTCATAGAGAACGAATAAAATGAATGCTGATTTTAAGGGATTTTAATTACATGGCTATAAATAAATAACAAAATATAATTAAAATACCTTAAATATATTTCATATTTCCCAAAAATAAGTGTTAACTAGATTTTCGTATTATTGAGATAAGATTTAACTAAAAACGCAAGAAATGGAACAAAATTAGTATCAATGGAAAAAAAAAAAACTAACTATAAGTATATTGTGAATTTTATTTAAAAAATTAGTATTTCTTGGCATTTTCTCTTTTTTTGAACCCTTCCTTTTTTTCCGTAAAGATAATATTCAACATTAAAAATTTAAATATCACTTAAAAATAATAAATAAAGGATAAATATTTTAAACATCAACTTATATAATATCATATTTTATTATGATACCTATTTTGTATTTCTTTTACTAAATAGTTTAGCAATTTTTTATATTTAGAAGTGATTAATAATATTAAGTCATATTTAACATCCACCCTATTTGTTAATGCTGTTGACACCCTAATCTATGTGTCAATCAACCATTGCTCCGAACGACATGTGTCATCACTACCTAGGTCCGAATGTTGAGTTGTCAACTTCTAATGGTTCGTGTTAAATTGATACCAATTAGGGATTTTTTGCCTAGATATAAATAATATTTTTTTCAATTTCTCATTCTAACTAAAAACCTAGGTTCCCTAATTCTCTCTAACCTAGGGTCTCTAAACGAACGCCGCAGTCATATTCATTTTACAAATAACAAATATCAAGTCTCAAACATTTCTCATCTCATGTTGTTCCTATCCAACAGATTTGCAGACAACTCCTCAATTTTTTTATTTTGCAAACAATCTCAAACTGCTCCAATCAAATTGTAGATAAGTACACAATATCATGAAATCGATTGGATTAGAGGGTTAAAAAGCCATGTTTTTTCCTTTCGTATTAAGATTTAAATATTTATCTGATTTTGTGTATTATTAGGCAGATCTTCAAAGGTTTTTCCAGATCTCAAACTGTTCCAATCAAAAAATAATTAAAACATATTTGGGGATTTTTTTTTGTTGATTTTTGACACAAATTGGTATTTTTTGCTTCTTTCGTATGAAGTTAAAATCATTTATTTGATTTTGTGTTTGTTTAATTTTTGCAGATCTTCAAAAAAATCTCCATATCTCAAACTGTTCCAATAAAAAAACAATTAAAACACACACACACACACACACACACACACACACACACACACACACACACACACACACACACACACACACCACACACATATATATATATATATATATATATATATATTTATTTTTTATTTTTTTGTTTTTGTTTTGGTGATTTCGACCACTTATTAGTAATTTTTTGTTTCTTTAAACAAATCTGCATATATTATATAATGGGATGAATAACTGATTTTACAGATCTGCAAGTTTGTGTTAACTTAAAATATGTCTCTGATTTTGTAATTTTATTTATTTATTGCAGATCTTCAAAGATTTTTGTAGAATTCTTTTTCTCAGAACTTCATACAAATCAGTTAAGGAAAAAAACAATCCGATCTTCAAATATTTTTGCAGAATCCTTTTTCTCAGAATATACCTAAAATGAAGACTTATAATCTTATAAGTTTAAAAATATTTCCTTATTCTTTACTTTTTTTTGCAGATCTTTCAAGATTCTTCCAGATCGGATTGTATTATCTCATAGGAAATGACTACAGTGGCGTGAAGGTACCATACCTCTCAATCCCACTGCATTTACATCCCTTAATCTTACCATTATCCATAACCAACTTTGGATTTAATGGTTCTGATTAAGTGGGGAATGATACCTTCACGGCACCGTAGACGTCCCCTATCTCATATTAAGGCATAATTTTTTGAATTCTTTTTGTTTAAAATTATTCTTTAGATTATTGTTTTGACATTAGTTTTATCTGTGTAATAGTTCTTACAATTCTTACATTATTCTGTACACAGAACTTCAAACCTATCATCTCGACACATAATTTTTGTACTATTTTTTTTAAAGTTATTTTCGTCAAAAACTGATGATTTAATTTTTGTAAACAAATCTTTAAACAAAATTGCAGATATTAATTAATGGGATCAACAACAGATTTGTAGATCTGTGTTTTCAATTGGTATTGTTTTATGCTTTCGTATATAATTATGTTTACATATTATGTAATCGCATAGTATATTTTCTAAAGCTATTTTGTATTACTAATTGTTGTTTTTTTAAGTCGATCGTTACTCTTGGATTACACCGAAAAGATAATAATATATAGTTTTCAGTAATGATACAAGATGTTTTATCATGCCATTTGATAATAAGTTTTTTCTGCAATACACCGTTCCAAAATTTATGTCGGACTCCAAAGAATTTAAAATGCTATTTTCCTTAAAATATAAATCATTATGATTATTATAATATCTATTAAAATCTATAAATATAGTATATATTAATTAATCAATCAAGGTAATACTGTGAAATATAGTACATATGTATAAATGAGCTATCATATATATATATATAAATGAGCTATACCTCTTGCCTAAAAAATATGGAATATATGTAATTATAGAAAGAACTAATTATGTTCTAATTGACTTATTGAATTAGGTAAAACAATAAGTCAGACTACTCTAAATTATAGTAGAGATATATATCTATCAAAATACCTCTACTCCTAAAATTGATTATTTTAAAGATTTTCTTTCTATGAATATATAAATAATTACGATTTATGATTATACTAATGAATATCTATTTAGTAATAATCAGTTACATCTATTACTCATCCTAATTGATTGTCACGTCTAAAATCAAGATAAATAATTTTGGATTCATTATACACATAATGACTTCAATATCAAAGCATCAGTTTTTGTACAAAACAATATAGATTTCTACAAATACAAATAATAAGATATTGATCAAAAAGCTCAAAGAATTATAAAATATCTTTCAAACTTTCCTCACCAATTTCCTTTTTTTTTCCTTATATAATGGATAATCGTTTACTTATTTTTATTTTCCTTATATAATGGATAATCAATTAAGATATTGTCTAAAATCATTATAAATCTTTCAAAATACCTCTTGCCCCTAAAAATATCTAATAGACGTAATTAAAATACCAAATAATTATAGTAGTTCTGACTCATAAGAAAAAAAGTATAAACAAGTTGATTATTATTAAATAATGTAGTAATATTTATCAATCAAAATAAAAATTCCCCCTAAAGCCAAATCTGTTTTCCTTTTATTACATCTAATCATTATTATATAGTAACCATCGGAACGAATGCCATGAAATAACCAAATCGAGCCCATCCCGAATTTTTAGGAAGACATAAAAATTGTTAGACAGAAAAATCTTACGTACCTTAATCGACGAAGTCTCGACGCTCTATTTTGAGAATCCGTCTCCGCAAGAGTACGGAGCCGGTCGGCAAGTTCTTCCCGAGTCGTGTCTCTCGAGGATGGATGTTATCGGCTATCGGTTTCTTAATTGTTCTTATCGTCGGTTTATACGAAACTAATTTAAACTAAGAAAGCAGTAGTCATTGTTCGGTTTTGAGTTTTACAACTAAGATTTATATTGAAATACAAGATTTAAAAACATTGAAAATGAAAAGAAAATTAAAGCTTATTTAAAAACGATCAATCTAAACTAATTAACTGATAAAACTTTATAATTTTAAATTAAGGAAAATGGAGGGAAAATTAAAGTCAAGCTTATTTGAAAAATTCAACAAAATCAACTTAGCAATAATTAAAGGTTTAAAAAGGAAGATCTTATAAAACTTCTACAAACTTAGAAATTGATCTAACAACTAAACAAATTAAAAACATAAGTTCAAAAGCTAGAAAGCTATAAAATGAAAATGAAAGTTTTGATAATCAAAATAGCAACTAAACTATGATCCAAGCATTAACACAAGATTAAAGGAAATAACATGAACATAAAACTTATATTAATAGAAAGATATTACCAAATGTATGATTCCAAAAAGCTTGAAAAGGAAAGCTTGAAAGCTTGAAGGATTCTTCACAAAAAGAAATGTAAACCAAAGCTTAAACAACTAACTAACATGGATCTAAAGCTTAACTAATCTATCACTAATTACTAGAATTTATGAGAATTTAAATTGAGCAAATATGAAAGGGAATTGTTTTCTGGTTGGAAGGAACTCTCCTGGGGGAGAAAGACCTTCTGCAAGTTGTCCAAAAATTGAAAAGACATCTGATTACTTATTCCTTCAAAAATTCTTCTTTTCAGTCGATCGGCCATGTCGGCAGTCGATCGACTGCGTCGTCCAAAACGCCAAAACTCCCTGGAATGCAGTCGATCCTGGGAGTTCAGTCGATCGACTAGAGTTGCAGTCGATCGACTGAACTTCCAGTCGGTCGACTGAATTTCTGCACCCGGCTCGATTTCTCGTTCTTTTCACGTCCTCCGGTTAATCGAGCCTCGTCCGTTGCGCTTCCTTGCTTGTCCGTCCATTCTCGAGTCGAGTATCAACGATCCCAAACGAGCGCGGGCCCCGCTTGGACGTCCTACGGCCAAGAGAAAAACAAAATAGTGAAAAACTACAAAAACTAATCAAAAACGTACAAAAATACGAAAACCTAGAAATAACGAAAAACGGCCAACTCGACTCCTAAAACACCTAAAAGCAAGCAAAACACACGCAACGTGATACAAAAATGGTAAGAAAAATATGTACAAAAACGTGCAAATCAACCACCCCACACTTAGAACGGTTGCTTGTCCTCAAGCAAAACTAACGTAAAATTACAAGACTACCCCCGACCAATCCTAACTAATGCACAAAATAATTCGAGACGTCGTACGCTACGTTGCTTGTTAGCTTTGGCTAAAAGGACGTCAATGTGCGTTGTTAAGGAAATTTAGATCGACTCCCRAAACCTAAAAGGACTTAAACAATCCRCCAAGTCGGTCYCCCCGTCCTTGCCCCGACTAAGGTCTATCCACGCTCGAACCGTTAATCGGCTCCCTACTAGCCAAAATCATCTACGCTTCTCTTTAACAAATATATACTAAAAATCAAAAAAGGGAAAAAACGTGCTACTAACTGCTCAACAACTTCAAGGATTTATAGCTTATCCTTGTTTATTCGTCTCTTTTTCTCTTTCTTTTCTTTTCTTTTTTTTTCTTTTTTTTTCATCTTTATTTACCGTAAAAAGAAAAAATATAAAAAGCTTTCAACGACTCCGATAATTCGTTGCTACTAGCAACTTACAAAATTCTCGATCAAGCACGTAGAGCAATTGACGACTCCAAATTACAAAACAAAAACCTATAGAGAGCGTTTGATGATGAGGGCTAGTCGAGGCACTAGTTCTAAACGAGCACAAGGATAGCACGAAGCTAAAATCGAACAGAGATCCCAACAAGATAAATCACCTAAGTCCACTATATTCGATCGAAAATCTAAACACCCTAACAAATCATCAAAACCGCGTCACTTCGCCAAGGTTCCAAGCAATAATAGCACACACGTTACTCAAATTAACATAAGCAAGCATACAGCATACGACGAAAATAAAAACCTAGGACGAACTCTAACCACCCCACACTTAAAACCTAGCAATGTCCTCATTGCGTATTTAAGCTAAGAAAAGCAGTAAAAAGGTGTAGGGAAAAGAGAACGCCCCTATGTCCGAGCTTGTGTCGTCGTGGTTGTGCAAAAGTCATCGCCGGGAGCCGAGGCAAGCAACAAGCTATCTACAAGGTAAGGCAAGGTGAAGAATTTGCACAAAAACAAACTATTTACAAAAACGAAAATATTTTTGAGTTTTTGAATTTTCTAATTGTTTGGATTTTATTTTTCAAATTTGTTTTATGTTTTGAGAGTATATTTAAAGAAAATGAAATTAAACTATATACAAAAACGAAAGCAATTAAAAGGATTTTTTTTAATTATTAATTATTTTTTTTTTAACATTTTTTTTTTAATTTTTACAAGAGTCGAGACGAGAAATAAAAGAACATAATCGAAAGATAAAATAAAATAACACACAAAAACAATAACAAATAAAAATAAACAAATGATAAATTAGGAGATTTAACGACGTCTCCTAGGTCGGGCACGGAGGTTCGCGGCCTCGTCTCCTTCCTCCTCCTCCTCATTTTCGCCCTCGCCGCCGTCGTCGTTGTTTTCGTACCGACGCATCCGACTCTTGACCAAAAGGAGCCGGCTATGGAGGCCGCGGAAAGCTCGGTCGTTCCTTGCCTGCCCCTCGTCGAGCCGATCGAAACGGGTGTTGAGCTGGTCGAAACGGGCAAACACAGCCTGTTGGAAGCCGTTCCAACCCATCTCGGGACCCGAGCCAGTGCTCGGACCTCCGTACTGTGGGAATGCCGCTTAGCTCGTGCTCGCTCCATGATGCGCGCCCGAACCGGTGTTCGGGACGTCGCTGGCCTCGCCTCGTTCATTATCCCGGTGGCGTTGGCATCTAGGATTTGGGTTCGCCGGGTTCGTCGGGGCTCTCGGCGTTTTGAATGCCAACTCCATAAGATCGACGCTTGTCATGTTGGCCGCCTCGGCCTCAAACCCGAAGTAGCGGGCAAGAACGGTGATCATCGGCCCCATGCCGACTCGAGCGACGCTTTCTCCTCTCATCTTCCGAATCCCTCAAATTTGTCCTCGGATCAACAGGAAAAATGGGACCGGATGTCCATTGCATAGGCACCAAAGCACGTAAAGCTCGTGATGAGTGAGGTTGGTGCTTTCATGTTTGCCCATCAGAACGTGGGCAAAGAATTTGTAAGCCCCAAGCAGTGCCAAATCGACGATCGCCGAAGCCGAGTAACGATCCTGGGCACCACGTCCGCCCGTGATACTCCCCCAAAACTTATCCGTGTGAAAACCAGGCAACTGTGTATACGAGTACTGTTGGCAGTCAAGCCCGAGCACCCCTTGGAGCACCCCCTGATCGATCCGGTGCTCAATTCCCCCACAACGGACATTAAAACCCCCGTCATCGGTCTCCTGGTATGAGGTGAAAAACTCGAGCACTAGCTCCCGATAAGCCGGTGCCCGGAAAGACGCAAACATTCGGTCGTTCATCGCGTCGATGTAATGGAGTAGTCGGGTGCCGAACCCGTCAACGTCCCCGTTCGCTACCCATTCGTCCAAACGCTCGATATTGATAAAGCGTGGGGTAGCGAAATGCCGTTGGGACAGATTTTGAAAAACTTCCCCCTCGTATGTGGAGTATACCGGGAAGGGGGCACCGTAAGTTCCGGCGATATCGGGGTATTGGGGAAGGTTGAAAATTTCGTCATCGGAGTGGCCATCCATGGTAAAAGAGGGAAATAGGAACGAGAGTAGACGGATTTGTAGTGGAGGGTTCCAAAAATCAAAACGAACGAAAAACGACGGAAAGAAAATGAGGAAATTCAAATTGAATGCTCTCTTGGGCAATTCGTCGAGCACTTGGTGGGCAAGCTTTTTAAAGAGGAAAATCAAACAAGAATGGCTCCAATTCCTACCCAATCACACAACCAAACAATAACAAAGTTCCCCAAGATATCGTACAAGCGAAGTACCTGAATAATTGGTTCAAAACGGAATGAAGAATCGACTAATCCCCAGGAGAATTTCTTTGAATTGAGAAAGGAAGAGAAAGCTGAGATTTCCCGCGGAAATTGGTTGTGTCGATCGACTCCCCCCCTTTTTTTTTCCTCTCTCTTTTTTTTATATATTTTCCTTCGTTTTTTTTTATATATATTTGCTGCTCCTTTTTCTTTCTTCCGGTCGATTGGTGAGGGGATATGGGCAGATCGACTTGGTATATATACACATCCGCATTCTCTGGGCAGTCCGGGCAGTCGATCGACTGCCCTCCTCGGTCGATCGACTGCTTTTGCCAACATCTGAAAATTTTCTGGAATCAAGTCGATTCCACCGGTGCGGTCGATCGGTTGCCAGTCGATCGACTGGCTGTCGATAAGCACATAACCAGTCGATCGACTGCATTCTAGCAATTCATCTCCATTTTCGATCCTCTTTTCTCCCAAGACTTCAGGACTGGACCTACACAAACCCAAAAACTCCATAAACACTACTTGAAGATAGAATATACACTAAATTAAAAGAAAAACAAGGAAAGAGTTAGAAAGGGTTATAAAGTCGTGGGTTGCTTCCCACGTAGCGCGTTTGGTTAACGTCGTTCGCTCGACGGTTATACAAAAATGTTATCCAGGATCCAAGAAGAGGTGACGATCATGCCACGCCTTGTTGTTCTCGAGTAGACACACCGGGTGATCAGAATCACCAAGGCGGGTGCGTCGGGCAAGCCGGAAGATCGAGACAACAAGAACGTGGGCTTGCTTCGGTGGTCGTAAGGGTGAGTAGTCGACCACCCAAACGTGATCATCCCAAAACGGGTCATCCGTCATCTTCTCTCTCTTGAATTTAGAAATAGTCGTGGTCGGGCACGAAAGAGTAGGTCCCAACGCATCTTCCTCGTCCTCTTCCACCTCCTCTTGTTCAAGTAGTAATAAAGCGTCGGGTGGTGGCAAAAGAGGCTCGATCAACTCCACATCCTCCAAGATCGGCACAACTACATCTTCCTCGCCTAAAGTAGGTAAGCTCGACAGTCCAAGTGCCATCGGAGACCCCGAAGATAACACCCCCTGGTTTTCCACTACAACTTCTTCACAATACCCGAGAGGGGTTACGTCGTTTTTCGACCCATTCTCTTCGTCTTCTAAATCCACCTCATAGCGTTCCTCTTTCGAAAGATCGTCAAATCTCAAATTGCCGTCAACGACCGTGGGCACCACCACATCAAATATGGGCATCTCGTCGACGCAAGGTTCCTTAAGTTCGTCCACATCATTAGCAATTTGTTTTGCGCGAGTCTCCATGCAAGCGAGGCGTTCCATGAGGTCGGCTAAGAGAGACTCCACGCCCGGGAGTTGGGACGTAGACAAATCATGAACGAGTGAGGTATAAGGGTCATCGCTCAGGTTATACGAGCTCGAGGTGGGTAGATTGTAAGAATTGTAGCTCGAAGGAAGGGCGAGTGGAACATATGGATCGTCAAAACCCGGATCAAAAGGATCAAGAGTCGGTGCATACGGATCTATGCTCGGGTTATGGGGATATGAAAATGGAGGTGAATGTGGAGGATTTGGGTCATAATGATCGGAAGAGTAGATCCATTCTTTCCCGATCGAAGCATACGGGTCGTCATATTCGGGAGTGGTGTATGGATTTGGATATTTGGGAGTTTGAATGTAAGGGTTGTCGTATGGCAAACTAGCTCGGTAGTTTGCCATCCTCGGCCGGATCAATTAAGCGGCGGAGGCATCCTTTGATCGTCTAGTGTGTGGGCGGGCGGAATCGGGCTCTCGAACGGAGTTGCCATCGTTCGCTCCTCGATTATCGATGATAATAGCGGAGGTAACGGGACGTCGGACCTACCCTGCATACATAACAACGACAAAAGATTACGCGTATCGAATGTAAAACGACGAACCAATCTAACTACGAACTACGTTAACGATAAGAGTAATTAAGAACACCATTGGCCTTAATCCATCCCCGGCAACGGCGCCAAATTTTTGATCGACGAAGTCTCGACGCTCTATTTTGAGAATCCATCTCCGCAAGAGTATGGAGCCGGTTGTAGGGCGGCAAGTTCTTCCCGAGTCGTGTCTCTCGAGGATGGATGTTATCGGCTATCGGTTTCTTAATTGTTCTTATCGTCGGTTTATACAAAACTAATTTAAACTAAGAAAGCAGTAGTCATTGTTCGATTTTGAGTTTTACGACTAAGATTTATATTGAAATACAAGATTTTAAAACATTGAAAATGAAAATAAAATATAAGCTTATTTAAAAACGATCAGTCTAAACTAATTAACTAATAAAACTTATAATTTTAAATTAAGGAAAATGGAGGGAAAATTAAAGTCAAGCTTATTTGAAAAAGTCAACAAAATCAACTTAGCAATAATTAAAGGTTTAAAAAGGAAGATCTTATAAAACTTCTACAAACTTAGAAATTGATCTAACAACTAAAAAACTTAAAAGCATAAGTTCAAAAGCTAGAAAGCTATAAAATAAAAATGAAAGTTTTGATAATCAAAATAGCAACTAAACTATGATCCAAGCATTAACACAAGATTAAAGGAAATAACATGAACATAAAACTTATATTAATAGGAAAGATATTACCAAATGTATGATTCCAAAAAGCTTGAAAAGGAAAGCTTGAAAGCTTGAAGGATTCTTCACCAAAAAGAAATGTAAACCAAAGCTTAAACAACTAACTAACATGGATCTAAAGCTTAACTAATCTATCACTAATTACTAGAATTTATGAGAATTTAAATTGAGCAAATATGAAAGGGAAATTTTTTCTGGTTGGAAGGAACTCTCCTAGGGGAGAAAGACCTTCTGCAAGTTGTCCAAAAATTGAAAAGACGTCTGATTACTTATTCCTTCAAAAATTCTTCTTTTCAGTCGATCGACTGAAAAAGCAGTCGATCGACTGGCAGTCGATCGGCCATGTCGGCAGTCGATCGACTGCGTCGTCCAAAATGCCAAAACTCCCTGGAATGCAGTCGATCCTGGGAGTTCAGTCGATCGACTAGAGTTGCAGTCGATCGACTGAACTTCCAGTCGGTCAACTGAATTTCTGCACCCGGCTCGATTTCTCGTTCTTTTCACATCCGCCGGTTAATCGAGCCTCGTCCGTTGCGCTTCCTTGCTTGTCCGTCCATTCCCGAGTCGAGTATCGACGATCCCAAATGAGCACGGGCCCCGCTTGGACGTCCTACGGCCAAGAGAAAAACAAAATAGTGAAAAACTACGAAAACTAATCAAAAACGTACAAAAATACGAAAACCTAGAAATAACGAAAAACGGCCAACTCAACTCCTAAAACACCTAAAAGCAAGCAAAAAACACGCAACGTGATACAAAAATGGTAAGAGAAATATGTACAAAAACGTGCAAATCATACCTTATAATAACTATTATTCTTCATGTAGTTCCTTATTATTTATTTAACTAATTATTAAATACCCCACCAAAACATGATTACACTTTCTTATATATAAATATATATTATTTTCAATTAATTTCCTTGCTTGGAGACTTCATTAATATCTTTATAACTGTTTTTTGAAAATTATTTTATAGATTTTATTTTCTATGACTATATAAATAACAAAAAATAATGATTATACTAATAAACATATCTTTAGTAGTAATTAACTACATCTATTACTCATCCTAATTGATCATCATGTCTAAAATACTGGATATCATATTTTGGATTCATTATACGCATAATGTCTGCCAAAGTCAAAGAATCTATATTTGTACAAAACAATATAAATTTCTACAAATACCGAATATAAAATATTTATCAAACGGCTCAGAGAATTATAAAATATCTTTCAAGCTTTCCTTACCAAACTCTTTTTTTTCCTAATATAATTGATAATCGTTTACCTTTTTTTCCCCCTTAATATAATGGGTAATCAATTAAAATATTGCCTAAAATCATTATAATTCTTTCAAAATAAGGAAAAAACCTAAAAATATCTAATAGACGTAATTAAAACACCAATCAATTATAGCAGTTCTGACTTATAAGGAAAAAGTTTAAACAAGTTGATTATTATTAATGCTGTAGGAATATTTATCAATCAAAATAAATCCCCCCTAAATGAGAATCTATTTTTCTTTTATTACATCTAATTATTATTATATAGTAACCAACAGAACAAATTTCATGAAAAAATCAAATCGATTCCATCCCAAATGTTTAGTAAGACAGAATAATTGTTAGACGGGAAAATCTTACGTACCTTATAATAACTATTATTCATCATGTAGTTCCTTATTATTTATTTAACTAATTATTAAATACAACACCAGAGATTGATTACACTTGCTTATATATAGATGTTATTTTCAATTAATTTCCTTGCTTTGAGACTTCATTAATATCTTGGTAATTTAAATTTTATAATAGTTTTATAGATATTATTTTCTATGACTATATAAATAACAAAAAATAATAATTATACTAATAAATATATCTTTAGTAGTAATCAATTACATCTATTATTCATCCTAATTGATCATCATGTCTAAAATCAAGGATATCATATTTTGGATTCATTATACGCATAATGTCTGTCAAAGTCAAAACATCTATTTTTGTACAAAACATTATAATTTTTACAAATATCGAAAATAAAATATTTATCAAACGGCTCACATAATTATAAAATATATTTCAAACGAATATTAATCTTTTTATAAACCATGTTCAACGTTTTTTTTAATAATATTCTATATTTTAAAATAATTAGTTGTTTTGAATATATATTGCTTAACTGTAAATATATAATAACTATAAATTATTTCACACAATCTACGTAATCTTATATATATATATATATATATATATATATATATATGTGTGTGTGTGTGTGTGTGTGTGTGTGTGTGTGTGTGAAACGTTTATAATATTTTATCTAAGTTATCTGTTTCTCTTTATTTGAAAAATAGAGTCATTTTCATTTCAATAAACATGTTGGTTTGGTGTATAGACATGCACAAATTTTATAACAAATTTTGTCTAATTGAGCCAATTTGAACTTCTTGAGAATAAGAGACGTAAATAGTTCAAGATTATTTGTTTCAATGTAAAATATAAAATAAAATAGTAAATGTGGTATACAATGAGTTTTTCTCAAAATTTAAGTGAACATTATATTTTTTCACTTTGTATTTAATATCTACTTTTTGAACTTATTTTTAAAATAAATATTATATTTTTATGGTTTTCTTATCAATACCCACGTAATCGCGGGTGTTTACACTAGTTTTTATACGTAGAACTCTTAAATCATTGTTAAATATAGAATATAAAATTAATCAAAGTCAAATTTAACATAAATACAATTAAATAAGAATGACGTAAAAATATTGAAAATATCTTGCAAAAGAAAGTTTATCACTTGGATTGTAATAAGAAGTACTAACATGCTTTACTCGATGGATTATTTTCAAAAGCAAAAAAATATTATTCATGAATTACAACTTAAGCCAATATATATAATAATTATTTTAGTATGAGAAAAAACTTAGTTTAATAATGTTATTACTAAATAAATTATGGCACGAAAAATCATTAAATATTATGGAAACAAATAAAAATCAAAAATAAGAAAATAGACTTGCACTACCATTGAGCCATTAAAAAACAACAATAATTATTGGGCAACTATTATTTAAGAGAGATTTTTTTTTACCTCCTGAACTATGCCCAATTTGACACTTTACCTCTTAAACTTTTATTTTGTACACTTTACCTCCTAAATTGTACGAATTTTGCACTTAACCTCCTAAACTCCCATTTTTTGTGGAAACTCTGGCCGGAGCTCACTCGTGTGACATGCACACTTACATATAAAGGGTAAAATTGACTTTCCATCTCCTCCTTATGACTCTTGCTCAAAACAGTGGCACGTGAACACTCATGTGACCTATTAAGATAATGTTCACATTAATATATGTATACACGTAGGATTTGGAACCAACGTAGTGCTCACGTGCCATTGTTTTGAGCGGGAGTTACGAGGAGAATATGGAAAGTCAAATTTACCCCTTATATGTTAGTGTGCATATCACACGAGTGAGTTCCGGCCAGAATTTCCACCAAAAACGGGAGTTCAAGAGGTTAAGTGCAAAATTCGTACAATTTAGGAGGTAAAGTGTAGAAAATAAAAGTTTAGGAGGCAAAGTGTCAAATTGGGCATAGTTCAGACAAGGTTCGAAAAGGCGTGAGGCGTGGCAAGGCGGCAATACCAAACCTCAAGTCTTGAAAGAGTAGGCGTGCCTAAACGAAGCCTAGGTGTACAAAGGTGTTTTCAAATATTTTTATTATTTTATTTATCATATTTCTATAATAAGTAAGAAAAAACTATATGTTTAAAAAAATTCTCTATTTATTTTTCAATATAGTTAGCAAAATACTAATCATATATACAAAATCAACGTACTAATCACGGTGTCATGTAAGATGATCATACTTTTCAAATTATAAATTATACTTTTAATGTATAAAATCATACTTTTCAAAACAACTATTCACTTTTAGTTGGAAAAGTATGAATTTCACATTAAAAACATGACGTTTTACTGTAAAAGTATAATAGTTTTCATAAGACGTTTCTAGTTGATTCGTTTGAAGCTCCTTTGGGGCTTGACCTTTCGGCACTGGGCAGGCGTCAGCCTCCCTTCAACCCTTTGAGCGAAAGGCGACAAAAGAAAATGAAGGAAAATTCATGGACCGACCCCATCATCTCCACCTCGTAGGAACTACGAGATCACTCCAAGGGCGCCTTCGGAATCCAGGGGGCGCGGACCGGCCATAGAACCTTGTTCAATAAGTGGCATGCATTAGTTGTCCGTTCTCAGGTTGGGCAGTAAGGGTCGGAGTTTCTTGGGACTTGCACTTCCTTCTTACAATAATTTTTGCGAAATATTAATTATTTGATCATTTTTTGGTGTCATTATAAATTTCTTAATATTTGGCTAAATTAAAAAAAAACGGGCACGCCTAGGCGGTCAACAAAACAAGTTGACCACCTTTTTTCACGCCTAGCCACTAGACGAGGCGTTTCTCCCACGTCTCACGTCCACCTTTTGCCATCTTTTAGAACAATGACTTCAGAAGGTAAAGGTTTTTTTTTTCTCTATTTATTATCATACTAATGTAATTTATTAATTTGGGCCTTATAAAATCCTAGGCCTAAGGTGCTCGCCCCATCAGCCTCGTGGACGGGCCAGCCCTAGACGTATGCCCACAACGACTTTGATTTGCAGGCAGTGCGACTATCGAGGTTTTGTGGTAGTTCAGGTTGACTCAATCCATTTCAGGGCGTCGGTTTCTGTTGCGATAAACTCGAGTTCCATTTGGTGGCTCAATTGGACTGAATCGGGTCAGTTCTGTTGTAGTTTGAGTTGAAGGTGGGTTTTGGGTTTTCTTGGGTCTCTGTCGTATAGGTTCGAAGTGTTGGTTTTGTGAATTACTTGTAGGAGGTGGGCGAGTTGATGCCGTGTCAACGGCGGTGACAACATCGTAACGCAATGGCTTTTGGGTGCTCACCCGTGGCGGTAGCGCCCTTCATCTCTCTCTCTTTTCCTTTTTCTTTACTTTATGAATTCTTCCAGTAAATCTTGGTTGGGGTCATTTAGACGATGATTTTATGCTTTCATATTGGGTTTAGATTGGGTTGAAACCGGGAGAATCAGAGATGATAATTATTTTCTATTCATAGGTTACGTTTTGGATTCTTCGAGAAAAGATGCAAAACAATGGCTTTCTTTTGTGGGTATCAAGTAAATGACTGGTCGATGGAAAAAGAGATATATCATATAGTAAACTGGTTTGATTAAAAGGAGGATTAAGCGAAAGATTTTCTAGTACTGACTACTTCTAAAAGGAAATTGACATTGATCCTGGAGGAGAAGTTGGACTATGCAGTGGAAATTACACAACTAAAATTGCTTAATCGACTAAAGAATAAGACAGTGTAAAATGGGCTAGTAAATGAGTATTGATGTAACAAAAAAAATTGGCTTACCAAGAATGAGGTCGGATCGTATCAAATTGTCCTTTTGACCACGAACGACTTGCACAAGCCCCTAGACTTATTCACCAACCAATAAGATTCCTCCATAAGATGAGATTAGATCTACTAATTATACCCAATCTCCATAATTAGGAAATATTTTCATACGAATAGGATTCTTACTTTCCATAATTCCATAATAACCATAAAATTTTATTATTTCTATGTTATCGACCGGTCGGGGCCCCATATAAAATCACATTACCATATATGTCGGACGTGGGATCTTCTACTCTTTTCATTACTTTCTTACCATATATAATCGAGTCGATTTTTGATGTCATACGGGGAACCCCATCAAAAATAAAATTACAAAAAAAAATATTGAGTTATATAATACTTAGATCAAGATAAGTTCTTTCTGATTTCTTTCCCTAGGGACTGCTCCTCACTCACATGACCGTTGTCCAATTTGAAAATCTCATGATAGAACAAAAAACAAGCAAGTTGTTTCCTGTGAATATCAACATCAAAATCTGCCATGGGGATCTCTAAATCTAGTATAAAGTACTCAGCATAAGAACTGTGTATGTCATAATCATTGTGACATAAAAATTACAATTAAATAGATAAGTATATTAAAACAAAATGAAAACAAAGAAGTAGATAATGAATAATATAATACCCTGGTCGTTGAATAGGAAAATTCTCGACAAAGACAACATTAAATGGAATGGTGTAATCCTTCTCAGTGTATGCACCACCTCTAAAATCAATATCTTTCCTTATTGCAAAGAACCCAAGGATTCCAAAATCTTAGGCAGTGATTTGTACATATTTGTGTGATTTTTGTGTGCTTTTGTGTTTTGTTTTGTGTGATATAGTGGGTTTTAGGTCTTATTTTCTCTCGTTTTTCTTTCTTTTAGTCTTTTTTGTAGGTCGTGTTATATTTATCCAGTTTAACATTTTTTTCTCTCGTCTTTTGTAAGTTTTCATTCTATTTTGGTCTTCTTGTCTGTTTCAGTTTTTCGAGTGGAGCCGCCACGCACGTTCTCATGATTTACGACCAGTTCAGAACGACACCGGACAAGGACTCGTAAAGCTGTCGTCGGTCGACCAGCAATTGATGCGTCATCGACGTAGTGCCGATGTAGGCCTCTTGCCCCCGTCGAAAGCCCCTGTCGATTGACCTACCGAGGCATTCCAACCACCATCGATTCACCCAGCCCGTCGACGCGCCATCGATGGGGCTATTTTTCAGCATCAGTGGTCAGGACATTTTTGGCCATTTTGGGCAAAATGACTATTTTGCCCCCACATTCACCACTTTATATATATCTTTCCTTTCTTAGAATAACAATCTTTGAACTTCTTAGGGTTTGACAAGCCTAAGAATGTTCTTCATTTCCCTTCAATTATTTTCTCCAATTTCTTCATTTCAACTTCGAGATTTTTGATTTAATAGAATATTTCTTGAGCCTTGCTTGGATTTTGGACGCAGCTAAATATCAATTCATGTATTTTTTATAAGAAGTATAAAATCCTCCAATTTAAATTAGTAAGATCTCATTTCCCTTTGTTTTATTATTTTAATTTCTTGATGCTTTGTTTATGTTTTCTTGTTGGGATTATGATATTCTTGTTTTGGTAGTTAGTTTTTTAAGTGCAGAGAATATATTAAAAAAGGAGAAAAGGATATGGGGGGCCGAGTCCCCTACACGACTAATTAGCATCAAATAAAATAAGTTTGAGGGCTGAGTCCTCGGGAGCATTTCTTGATGATAGTTTTCGTGGCTCGTAAGGAGTAGAGGATAGTTTTAATGGGCCCAGGCTCTTCCTCAAAATCAAGATTATCTCGCAAGAGGGTAACTCCGAAAAAGTTCACTGAGTCGAAAAAGGTGCCAACTTCAACCCCATTAGCAAGAAGGGTTTGAAGAGGGGGGGAGCGTCCGGAACAAAAACGAGAGGAGTAATGTTGAAAACCGGGCTGGAGGAGATGATGGGGTGAGCGGGCCGGGCTAGGCTGAGTGGGCCTGGTTAAACGAGTCGTGCTGGGCTGGACTGAGCGGGCCAGGCCGGGCTTTGAGGAGGGGAGGGGGCGGCCAGAATGACAACGAGAGGATTAATATTGAAAATCGGGCTGGGCTAACCGTGCCGGGCCGGGATGAGCGGGCTGGACTGGGTGGGCCGGGCCAGGTTTAATTGAAAACCCATGGAAGGATCAGGTGGGCCGGACTCGGGCTGAATAGAGGAAGAAAGGGCAGATTGCTTATAGGAGAAGTTTTTGGAGCAGATTTTGTGGCGACAGAGCTCTTGCCGGGAATTTCCTTTTTATCGAATGAGTTTGGCCTTAATTCCATGCTCTTCAAGTATCATTGGGCTTCGATTAGGCCAAGGTGTCGGCAATGCGAGCAATAAGACGAAATTTTTTCAAATTCCACATCAATTTCAATACGGGTGTCACAACGAACAATAATTTTCCGAGGAAGAGGATTTTCCAAATTGATACCAACACAAACCCGAGCGAAGTCCCCCCGAGTTTTATTAAGCGTCGGCCCGACTGGTTTTAGAAAATCTCCCACCAAACTAGAAATCATGCTGAGAGTCCCCATATTGAACCATTCAAGAGGTAGATTGAGGATCTGAAATACCAATTAGAAATCCCTCGAAATTTTCAAAAAATAAAAAAAATATGAAAAAATCAAAAAAATTAGAAACAATTAGGAAAAAAATAGGGTTTATTTCCAGGACGCCGAGGCGCACCCCTCCCCGCCCCGATCGTAATTTCTCGTGTCTTCTTACTATTTTATACTATTTTTTCAGGTTTTTCCCAATATTCATCTAAAATCAAAAAAAATTAGAAAACGCGTGTGGAACAATTGACGCCCGACGCCCGTGATTCCACGACGCCGGGGCGCACCCCTCCCCGCCCCATTCGTGAAATGATGGAATTGGTTTCTAATTTTTACTAATTCTTCTATTTTTTCGGATTTTTTTTTCATTTTTTCATTAAAGTCGGAAAAAAATAGAAAATGCGTCCTAAACGATCGACGCCCGACCCTCGTGGTTCCACGACGACGAGATGCGCCCCTCCTCCAAAATGGAAAAATCACAACGCTACGTCGCTTTGCGTTTCCAACCGAAGGAGTTCATCGATCGATCGTATCTTGTTGTTGGTCGAATCCCAAGACAAGTGTGGAAACGCACGTGCTCGTTGTTATTTTTCAATCGAATTTGGGGTCAAAACCTCCCCACGTGCCTAAGATGATAGGATCGGTTTCGTTTTTATGATTTTTCTATTTTTCTCGATTTTTTCCGATTTTTTTTTTAATTTTTGAAAATTCCAAGGAAATCAAAATTCCCTCGGAATTCCGAGGGATTTCTGATTCCCTCGGAATTTTCAAAAAATAAAAAAATATGAAAAAATCGAAACAATTAGGAAAAAAATAGGGTTTATTTCCGGGACGCCGAGGCGCACCCCTCCCCGCCCCGGTCGTAATTTCTCGGGTCTTCTTACTATTTTTTACTATTTTTTCTATTTTTTGGGTTTTTTTTCATTATTACATCTAAAATCGAAAAAAATTAGAAAACGCCGTGCGGAACGATCGACACCCGACGCCCGTGGTTCCACGACGCCGGGGCGCACCCCTCCCCGCCCCGGTCGTGAAATGATGGGATTCGTTTCTATTTTTTACTAATTCTTCTATTTTTTCGGGTTTTTTTTCCATTTTTTCATTTAAAATCGGAAAAAAATAGAAAACGCGTAC
>BMAC01001089.1:32263-48896 GCA_014905375.1 Phtheirospermum japonicum
GGAAACGCGAAGCGACGAAGCGTCGTGATTTTTCCATATTGGAGGAGGGGTGCGTCTCGGCGTCGTGGAACCACGGGGTTCGGGCGTCAATCGTTTAGGACGCGTTTTCTATTTTTTTCCTGATTTTAAATAAAAAATGAAAAAAAAACTCAAAAAAATAGAAGAATTAGTAAAAAAATAGAAACGGAATCCCCATCATTTCACGTACGGGATGGGGAGGGTGCGCCTCGGCGTCGTGGAACCACGGGGGTCGGGTGTCGATCATTTCGTAGGCGTTTTCTATTTTCTTTCGATTTTAGATGAAAAATGGAAAAAAAACCCGAAAAAATAAGAAAAAATAGTAAAAAATAGAAACGAAACCCAAATAATTACGATCGGGGCGGGGAGGGGTGCGCCTCGGCATCCCAGAAATAAATCCTATTTTTCTATTATTTTTTTTTTAAATTTTTTATTTTTTAAAAATTCCTAGGGAATGAAAAAATCTCTCGAAATTGCGAGGGAAATAGCAATCCCTAGGAAATCTTAAAAAATAAAAAAGATAAAAAAAAATTGAAAAAAAAAATCATAAAAACGAAACCGATCCTATCATATTAGGCACATGGGGTAGTTTTGACCCGATTTCAATCGAAAAATACCAACGAGCACGTGCGTATCCACATGTGTCGTGGGATTCGACCAACAAACAAGATACGATCGATCGATGAACTCCTTCGGTTGGAAACGCGAAGCGACGAAGCGTTGTGTTTTTTCCATATTGGAGGAGGGGTGCGTCTCGCCGTCGTGGAACCACGGGGGTCGGGCGTCGATCGTTTAGGACGCGTTTTCTATTTTTTTTCCGATTTTAAATAAAAAAATAGAAAAAAAACTCAAAAAAATAGAAGAATTAGTAAAAAATAGAAACGAATCCCATCATTTCACGACCGGGGCAGGGAGGGGTGCGCCTCGGCATCGTGGAACCACGGGGGTCGGGCGTCGATCGTTTCGTAGGCGTTTTCTATTTTCTTTCGATTTTAGATGAAAAATAGAAAAAAATAGAAAAAATAGTAAAAAATAGAAACAAAACCCAAAAAAATACGACCGGGGCGGGGAGGTGTGGCCTCGGCGACCGAAAACAAATCCTATTTTTATTATTTTTTTTCTATTTTTTCCGATTTTTTTTTATTTTTTTTAAAATTCCTAGGGAATGAAAAAATCCCTTGGAATTTCGAGCGAAATAGCAATCCCTAGGAAATCTTAAAAAAAATTTTTTTAAAAAAAAGTAAAAACCGAGGGTATGAAGTCCCTCTGTTTTTCGAGGGATCCAAATTCCCTCGAAAAGTTTGACCTAATTAAACAGCGAGCAAGCCGCCCGCTGTTTCTTCTGCGCAGAAGAGAAAAGAAAGAAGAAGAGAAAGAGAGAGAGAAAAAAAAAGAAAAAGGAGATAGAAAAGAAGAAGCCCGTCGCCGCCCGTCCACAGCCCACCGGCCGCCGTCCACAGCCCGTCGCCGCCCGTCCACAGCCATGCCGCCGACCTCCAGTATCAGCTCCGCCCGCCGCTCGAAGGTCACAGCCCGTCTGCTACCGACCTCGCAGACACAACTTCGCCCGCTGCCGCGACCTCCAGCAGCAGCTCCGCCCGCCGCTCATCGCTGTCCGCCGCTCGTCGCCGCCGCTGTCCACAGCCCAAACCAATGTAAGTTTTTTTACTTTGGTTTTCAATTTTTTTTTATTTTTGTATATTATTTATATGTATTAATTTCGTTTTTAATTTGTAATTATAGCTCAATTTAGGGTTTCATTTTCAATTAGGGTTTCAATATAGGTTTTAATTTCTAATTAGGGTTTCAGATTAGGTTTTAATTTTCAATTAGGGTTTTAATTTAGGGTTCAATTTAGGGTTAGTTTGAATTAATTTTAGGGTTAATTTATAATTAGGGTTAGTTTTAAGATTAGGTTTAATCCATAATTAGAGTTGAATTTAGAAATAATTACATAATTAGGGTTCAATTTGGGAACAATCAATTAATTAGGGGCCTTTTTAGTAATTATTAAACAATCAATTACATTATATTGTATATATATTGTTCATGCATGGGAGGCCGTGGTGATCGGCCGGGATTTTAAAAAAAAAATTATATATATTGTTCATGCATGGGAGGCCGTGATCGGGCGGGGTTTAATTTTGTTTATATATAATATTTTCATTGGTGTTGTTGGTTGTATACCATCGGATGTTGACGTGGGTTGCGGCGCCAGCCGGGAGGTTTTGTTCCTCCAATACCGGGTTTTCAAATTTTATTTCTAAAAACGTGATAGAGTGTCACGCGATTTTATTTAAGTTTTCAAAATATTTTTAAGAAAATATGACGGTGGTAACTGCTTATTTGGAACCTTGGCGAAGTGACGCTATGCATATAGATCACTTGTTTCAGAATTAATATCATATAGAAAAATCTGAAACTAAGTTTCGAATTATTCTAGTATTTCTTTGACCCGTTTGAGATTTAGTATCAAATATAGAGTTTGATACTAAATTTCGAATTGTCCCATTTTTTGACAGTTTGAGAATGTGACTTGTAGTATGGTTATCTTATGTGTATATATATATATATTTTTTTAAATTTCGGTTTCTGCATCTCTCTAATTATTTTCGGGTGCACTGAAATATACGTGCACTACGAGAACTGGGGGGAGATGCTGCCGAAATTTTGAATCTAAGAAAAATGCAATGTTAAGATAATACATACTACTAAAATGTCACGTTCTTTAATGGGATAGAAGCCTTACCAATTATAACTCGAATTACCCATCCTTCTCGTAATGCTGTCGAAATTTTGCCACCTTCTTTAATTCTAGAACACGCTTAACACTCAAAAATATTAGGATGGTAAATGATCGTAGTTGGATATACAAACGGAATATTTCTGGATTTCTAGAACACGCTTAACGCTCAAAAATCTGACAATCATATAATGTTAGGATGAGTTCCGATCGTATTTGGATGTACGAGCGAATCGAAGACGGCTATTTATCCTCAAAATTCACGGATGGACTTGAGAGTTTTATTAAATTTGCGCAAGCAAATCCCGCTCATAAGGACGGACAGAGACTGAAATGTCTTTATAATCGTAGTAGATATATGAATAGAACCTACCTGGACGTCGATGAGATTAAGTACCACCTGGCGAAACACGGGTTCGTGCCGAATTACTATAGATGGATTTACCACGGAGAAACCCGGCTCGCCACCTCTGGACATCACCAAGATTTTCATGCTGGAGGACCCTGTGACATCCCTTCTGAAGAATCATCAAATGCGTACATTAATATGGTTCAAGATGCAGATGGTCCCAATTTTGACGTGGTGGCCGATGTGGAAGAGTCGCCGAACGATGAGGCTCAAAAATTTTACGACATGTTGAAAGTTGGAAATCAACCATTGTATCCGGGGTGCGAAGCACATACTCAGTCGTCATTAGTTTCTCGTCTCATGAATTTGAAATCAGAGAATCACATGTCTCAAAAGTGTTATGATCAATTGAGTGAATTAATCAAGGAGATTGTACCGAAAGACAATCTCGTACCCGATAACTTCTACAACAGTAAGAACTTATTAAGGGGTATGGGCTTACCAGTCGAGAAGATAGACTGCTGCAAGAATAATTTTATGATCTACTGGGGAGACGATTCTGACTTGACAAGTTGAAAATTTTGCAATGAACCTCGGTTTAAACTTGTTCCTCATGGAAAATCAAAACGACAGAAGTCTCGTGTCGCGTACAAGAAGATGTACTATTTTCCATTAACTCCTCGTCTGCAAAGGTTGTACGCATCTAATGCCACAGCGAAACATATGAGATGGCATGCTGAACACATGGTTGAAGACAATATTATGCGCCACCCATCCGACTCAGAATCTTGGAAACATTTCAACGAGACTAATCCAAACTTTGCGGCTGAAAGTCGAAATGTGAGATTGGGTCTTTGTACAGATGGTTTTCAACCATTTGGAAGCTTTGGAGCACAATACTCATCGTGGCCCGTCATAGTCACACCCTACAACTTGCCTCGGGTGTGCATGAAAGAACAGTTCATGTTCCTAAGCGTTCTTGTACTAGGGCCAAAGAATCCAAAAGACAAACTTGATGTGTTTCTGCAACCCCTAATCGCTGAATTGAATCAGTTATGGAGGGTTGGGGCTCCCTCGTACGATATATCTAAGAAACAAAATCTTCAATTGCGAGCAGCCCTTATGCGGACAATCAGTGATTTCCCTGCGTATTCTATGTTGCCTGGATGGAGCACGGCCAGTCAAAAAGCTTGTCCTTACTGTATGGAACGGTCGGACGCCTTCACTCTTAAGTGCAGTGGGAAGCAATCGTGGTTCTACAATCACCAAAAATTCCTTGAGCATGATCACCATTTTCGAAAAGATAACGACAATTTGGAAAAAGAAGATCTGTCGAGACTCCACCGCCGGAAGTGCGCTCAGGGATAGAAGTTTTGGCAGAAATAGAAAGATTGGGGCTTCTGAAAGTCACTGAACTGGATGCAGCATGAGTTAACACACAAATATCCCGAACGTCTGGCTGGAGAAAATGAAGCATTTTCTGGGATCTGCCATATTGGAGGACAAATCTAATTCATCATAATTTTGATGTTATGCACATCAAAAAGAATGTGTTTGATAATGTTTCAATACGATGATGAATGTCAAAGGGAAGACCAAGGACACGCGTAAATCTAGGGAAGAGTTGAATGAGTATTGTAATCGCCCAGAGTTGGCGCCAGATGGGTCAGGAAAGTGTCCTAAAGCCTGTTACACACTTGATAAGCCGTCAAAAGCTGTCATTTGCGATTGGGTGAAATCTCTTCGATTTCCAGAAAAATACACTATTGTTCAACAAGTGCAGGCACAACAGTCCATCCAAATTATAAGACTGTCGATATCAATCATAAGCGTAGGTTCAACCAATATGAACCTTTTGTACTTACTTCCCAAGCTGCACAAGTATACTARTGTGRATACCCAAGTTTMAGACGAGACAAATTGGACTGGRGGGCAACGTGTAAAATCAAGGCGAGATCAAATYTRYAGTTTATCGAGCCTCTACCAGAAGAATCATTTCAAGAGGAAGCTATAGATACACGCAGTCCGATTCAACTCGACGATGTCGATTTTCAGTTGCACGCCCTCAATGATAATTACGTGGAGGAACTTGGTAATAACGAGATAAATGATGATACAGAAGAAGAGTTACTTACCGATCAAGATACGAATGAAGATGAGTTTGATTGAAATATATGTAATTCATTCTTATTGTAAAACACACTTTTTTTATAACTACTTTTTTTAATTTGGATTTATTAATACGTTTGGTGTCTAATATATACTGGTATTTTGTAAAATGATCGTATTATTATCTAATACATTTATCAGATGCTGTTGCGTCGAGGATCCGGTAGCGTAGGTCGATCAGATATGGGATCGGCTAATCGTTTAGCTGATTTCGACACCGACTACATGGGTCTCGGTAGTGATCATCCGGCGACGCAGACCCCGATGCAGACCCCGACACAGACGCCGACGTCGCATACACCATCACAGACCTCGTCCGACGCGGGTACATCACGGACACGACGGTAGTTGGTCGCACCGCAGAGGGGTATGGTTCAGGTTTATATTGCAGGGACGAAGTAAGTAAATCAATGATTTTAAAATTATAATTATCATTATGATTAAATTTTATTCGTAACAAAATAAATACACAATTGAATACAGGCTGCATAGCACAGGGGGCAAGGTGTCCACTATACTCCGTATGATCTTTGAGACGGATCTTCATCCTGCCGGGTGGTGCTATAAGGCGGTCCCTAAGGAGACTAAGGATTTCTGATGGGATATGTTTAAGGTAGTTATTATTTTGTGTCCAAATTTGTTAGTATTTACCGTAAAAATACAATCATATGTTTTAATTGAATTGTAATTATTGTTTTATTTTGCAAGAGGTTTGTTTCTGGGACCCGGAGGAGTATAGTGAGAAAGAGATACGGAATGTATTTTTTTCGATTATCGGAGACCTTTACGGGAGGCAGCTTAACGAGTATAAGCAGCATATTGCCTCCCATGGTGGTTCTCGACCGGAGTGCCTCCTCGAGGAGGTTTATAGGTAAACGATTATATTATGTGTTTTCTTATTAAATTAGAATTTTTTATTTATAACATATAATTTATATCGTATCTTATATATCATCCGTTTCAACTAGGGCTTGGAAGGTTGAATGGGATAAGCCCGAGAATAAGAAGAAATCCGAGCAGTGTAGCAAGAACAAGAGGAGCGAGCCTGCTGGGCCGGTTACTGGGATGTCAAAGCACACGGGGGGTGCTAGATCTACTATCGACTATGCTTTGGATATAGTAAGTAATTTTAGAATATAATAATATAATATTTATTTGTTTAATTTTAATGTTAATTATTTGAAAATTCTATTTGAATACAGGAGCGGGAGACGGGTTCGCCGGCTACGTGCTACGATCTTTTTAAACGTACGCACCAAAAGAAAGACGGCGCGTGGATCGATAGAAGATCTACTAATATTAATGCGAGTCTCTTTCTTATTTTTAACTTATTCTTTGATTTTAACGTAAAATTTTAATAACGAGTTGTATTTCGGGAGGAGTACGAGCGACAGCTGACCCAGGAACATGAACGTGCGTCTTCTCAGTAGGAGAGTAACGAGGTTGACCAGGACCAGGTTTTCCTCGGCATCATCGGGACGAGCAAGGGACGGCTTTATGGCACCGACGCGTATGGGAAGATGGTGGTTGCTACGAAGGGTTTATTGACTGGCCGCTCTTCCACCTCCTCCCAGGCTGATAGGAGCCACGTTAGAGAGCTCGAGGCGCAGGTCCAGGCTCAGAGGATGCAGCTCGAGGCGATGCAGTTAGAGCTGGCAATGGGCTGGGCCGGCCCAGCCCGGCCCGAGCCCGTCGGGCCAACGTCAAAAATCGGGCCGATATTCCATCGGGCCGTGATTTCGTTAGCCCAAGCCCGGCCCATCATAGGTATTTGGTGTATTTTGCGGGCCAAAATCGGGCCGGACCGGGCCAGCCCGCCAAGTCGGGCCTGTTGGGCCGGGCCAAAAATGGCCCGATTTTTTTGGGCCTAGTATTCCAAGGCCCAAGCCCGTCTAAAATTGGGCCGGGTCGAGCCGGCCCGTGGGCCGGGCCTGAACTTGCCGGCTTTAGATGCAGTAGCAGGCAGCCGAGGAAAGGCGACAACGTGCGGAGCAGCGCCGACAGAAGGAGGAATTTCAGGAGCGGATGGATGCCCAAATGGCACAAATGGCTGAAATGTATGCTCGTCTCTAGCAGCAGTTGCCCCCTCACCATCAGCAGCAGCAGTACCTCACTCCCCATCCATAGGACAGTTTTACGGTTCATATAAACTTTGTTACTGTGTTGAACGCATGTAATTATTCTTAAATTTTCAAATATTTTTATAATAATTAGTTTATTTATTGTCTTTTCATTAATGACTTTTTTCAAATTTTTGGGAATTTAAATAATTGAACAGGAATTAAAATTAAAATTAAATAATAAAAATTAATAAAAAAAATTAAAACCGAGGGGACAATCCCTCGAAAACGTAAAAAAATTATAAAAAAATTTAAATCGAGGAGATATTCCCTAGAAAATCCCTCGGAAATATCAAAAATCCGAGGGAATGTTTTTCCCTCGGAATTCCGGGGGAAGTAAAAGCCCTCAGAAAACCGAGGGAAACATTCCCTCGGTGTTCCCTCGGTTTTTCGAGGGATTGCACGGAGCTATTTCTGAGGGAATGTTTCCCTCGGAATTCCCTCGGTTTCAGATTTTCGAGGAAAATATTCCCTCGAAAAAAGATTCCGAGGAGGGTTTTTCCGAGGGAAATTTTCCCTCGGTTTTTCCCTCGATTTTGACCAAAATCGAGGGAAAAATCCCTCGAAGTTTTCCTATTTTTTTGTTGTGTTTGCCACAAATTGAGACGGATTTGGCAACTGGATTGGAGCACGAAACCTTGATTTTTGAAGCTACTGTTTGTTCTAATGAAGTTCATACAAAAGTCCTAAATTCACACTTGAAATTGAGCACGACCATCTAGATTCAACATAAATCATTGAAGAATGTATTCTCTTATCTTTGAATTTTTTAGATTGTATGATATGTTATGTGGGATAATTACTGAATTGTATGTTAATGGTAGAAATTGTAACGACTGTACAAACTCTCACTTTTTTTTACAAAAGTCTTCGCAATTTTATCTCAATTTCAATTCAGTTTCAAAATTCAAATAAACAAAAATAAGGATAAAGAAATCAGCCCCAAATTTACTCCCTCAATTATTTTGGAGTGACTAATCTCCACTCCTTTTCTCCCTTCTTTGTTCTCTCTTCTTGAATAATATTAGGTACAAAACTTTGTAATTTAGATATGGCCAGATGGGAGTGGAATCAGTTTCAAAATCGTAGCTGTAATTGTGGTTGATAGTTCAAAAAGTGAAACTTTGGTCGACGGTTTTGGAATCAGAACCATAACTGGCTTTAATGGTTCTGGTTAGGTTCCACGGTTTAAAAACCGTGGAATCGGAGGTTTTGGAACTTTAATTGGAATCGAATTGGAACCGCCAATTACAACGACAATTCCTTTATTTATATATATATATATATATATATATATATATATATATATATATATATATATATATATTGTATTTATATTTATAAATGATACAATAGATTATACATAGATTATATATTTAATTAAATATATTATCTAAAATTTAAATAATGACATAAAAATAGGGAAATAATAAAATAAATAAATAAGTTATACGATTCTGATTAAGCCGAAATCGAAAACTTGAAGGAACCTAAACTAGAGATTTTAATTTTTGAACCGAAATCGTAAGATCACAATTACGATTACAATTCCCCAATTTTTGGACGCGAACGGCGATCCAAAATCATAATCGGTGATTGCGAAACCATAAATAGGTCTATTATAACTAAAAGAATAAAAAAAAACTACCCAAAATCTTTGTGCCCCAATCATGTAACTAAGGTTGGTTTTTCTTCCTCCGCAAAACCTAAAAAATAGCCTCTCATTAAATATACTCTACAGATAATAATAATAATAATAATAATAATAATAATAATAATAATAATAATATCAGTATATATCTATAAGACAATGAGATGCTCATATATAAAAAAATTATTATTATTATAATATCAAATATAACAATTGACGCAAATAATTAGAATATTATGGTGTAGTTTGACTATTATAAGATAGTTGATAGTTTATTGTATTAATTAATTTGATTAGTTGATTATTTATTTTTTATTGAAGTGTGATGTTGAATACTAATAAGGTGATTATATTAATGGTGTAAAATGACTAAATAAGAACATTAACTTAATTTATTCTTGAATATTTTTTATTAATAATATAAATTTATATAGTTATTGAATAATTAAAATAATATTAAAATAGTCATTTCATGATATTATTAAATATATATATTGAATAACTTAATGGACTATATTTTCTAATTTTGATAAATTAAGAATAAAATCGTATTTTCAACTGATTTGTCAATTCCATTTTCTAAAAAAGCTCAATTTCTCTTCTTTTTTTTTTTAAATCAGCGTCTTGTATAAAAAACTAATTCAAAACTTTATTTATTAAATAAATCAATGATAAAATTTGACCGATAAGTCTTTATTTTGGTCAAGCATTTAATAAACAAATACGGCCTATATGAAATATATTTTAATAGAAACATATTTTTTTTAAGAATTAGCGTGTTGTACTTTTTCGCATGTGAATATAAAGGTCAAGACTCTTATCAGACTGGACTAACGGATCATTCGTTAGTCTAAAATTTCATACCGATACAAAAATCTATACATTATAGTAAAAAGTCAATATATCATAATATTAATACAAAAATCAATATATCATGATAAGGGTCAGATATTTATAAAAAGTCAATACTTTTTTTTAGTAAAAAATTAATACATTATAATTCAAAAACCAATACATTAGAGTACCCGGGTGAAAAGACCCATTAATCTGGTCGAACGTTTGCCTAATATAAATAATGAGATCTTTTGAAATCGCCTAGTTTTTTATCATTTAGTTTTTAGAACTCCACCAAACAAGTAGAAGCGTAAACAGATAGATGCTGAAATACATTGATAAACAGATCGAGAGACAAACTATTCTTTTAACCATGACAATCATGAAAATTGACCAGATACAGCTGTCAATTTTCTTAGAAGTCGACTATATTATAGGTATATTAGGTACACAACGCGTTTTAGATTTTCGTGCTTATGTTTATAACAAGAAAAGGCAAAAGGGCAGGCTCTTTTCCTATAATAATAACAAGGGATCTACTGTGTTTTTTCTCTCTTTATTTTTTAAAATGTCTCTTAATATATAAAATTTTTACAAATTGACTTTTATTATCAAGTTTTTATAAGTATCTGACCCAAAAGCTATTTGCACGGTATGTTTGTTTTGAGATTTTGAAAAGGTATCATTAACATCGATCTGAGATGAAATTTTACGTGATAATTCATAAAAATTAGATGAATCCAAAGGAACCAAAGAATACTCAATGAAACACGGGAAGTTGGTGAATAATGTACGACTTTGTAACTTAGACTAAAGTTTCGAGGGATTATCAACGTCGGATGAAGCTAAAATTTTGTGTGGTAGCTCTAAAAAATAAGAAGAACCCAACGAAACCAACGACGATCGGAACGGATGCTGTTGGAAAAACAGTGATTAGAGGCGGTTTTAAATAGCCTTTAGAGGCGATTTTGACCTGCCTCTAATCAAGGCGCCGCAAATACGTAAATTAATCGACGGCGGTTCAAACCGTCGCAAATAAGAGATTTTGGGAGGCGGTTCTTATAAAAAATCGACGCCTATACTTTTAACAGTTATCTTTAAACCGCCCCATAGTAGAGGTGTTGATTCGGTTAAGGTTAACCGGTTAACCGCCGGTTAATAACCGGTTGACCGGTTACGGTTAACCATTGACCGGCGGTCACGGTTATAACCGTAACCGTCAACCGGTGGCCGGCGGTTAGGTTACGGTTAACCTGACCGTCTAACCGTAACCGCGCGGTTAACCGATTTAAAAAAAAAACCCAAAAAAACAGTCGATCGACTGTATTTCTATCGATCGACAAAATGTCAGTCGATCGACAGAAATGCAGTCGATCGACTGCTTTTTAAAAAATAAAAAAAATTATAAAAACCGCCGGTTAACCGGTTAACGGCCCGGTCGGTTAACCGTAACCTTAACCGGTTCTCAACCGGTTAGGTTACGGTTAGACCAAAACCGGTTAATTAACCGACCGGTTATTAACTGCCGGTTAATTAATCGGCCGGTTATAACCGTATCAACACCCCTACCCCTAGTTTATTAACGGGGGCGGTTATTAAATTCGAACCGCCTCAATTATCATCCCATACAGAGGCGGTTATTTATCAGAACCGCCTCAAACTCCCATTTAAAAAAAATAAAAAAATATCTAGTTTCTTTCCTTTAGACCTTGTTTGCAGCTGCCAATACCAATACTAATATCAATCAATCAACCAAATTATATATAGCACTAATAATATTAAATCAAACAAACATATAAAATCGACGATTATGTCGAACATTGGCTCAAATAAAACCCAACCACAATATGCCACTCACTGGATTTAATCAAAAACATAAAGGTTATGTCGAACATTGGCTCAAATAAAATCCTACAAAATATGCCACTCTGGATTTAATCAAAACATAAAGCATGTAAACAAAATATATAAACGTCACCGAGCCACTGTCTAATGGTTCCTAGCTCCATGTAGAAGCGAGAACGAAAAGCAGCCACATGTCTGTCTAATGTTCCTAGCCTCATGTAGAAGCCAGAACGAAAAGCAGCCACATGTCTGTCTAATGTTCCTAGCTCCATGTAGAAGCGAAAACGAAAAGCAGCCACATGTAAGGTGGTTTCGCTCGGTTGCTTCAAATTATGCTTGGATTCTTCTATATGGGTCAAGCTACAAGAAAATGTTAAAAAAGAGGATTCATATACAACAGCAAACAATAACAATCAATGCCTACAAATATAAGAAGTATAGATAAAGCATACATTACTAAATGCCCACATAATATTAGCAATAATACACATCTTTGCCCCACAGTTATAAAGCAAAATTCAGTGATCTTTATTTCATTCAGTTATCATTCCAGAAATTAGTCTAGTAATAAAAAATTCAGTTATATTTATTTCATGTTGAAAAATTACACCTTTAAGTTGTTAGTCTGTTGTAACAGTTTAAGGGATCTTAGAAAATTTGAGAAATATATGGTTGGTTTTTTTTTTTTTTTTTTTGGTGTTTTTGGTTCATTAGAGGCTAAACATTAATGTACGTTTTGTAATTAATTAGCCCTATTAGAGAATATTATGTATGCCAATAACAAATGTACCTCTGGGTGGCAAAGCACAAGTCTCTTGAGTTGTGATAAGAATCTTTTTCTCCTGTTTTGTGGGTTGCCAGTCTTCAAATACCAATGAGCCATAAAAGGAAAACACCAATTAAAGAAAAAAGAAAAAAAAAAAGAAGAAGAAAGCATTAGAACAATAAATTATAGATTTAGCAAGCATCATTCAACAGGAACTAAGGCTAACTAACTCATACCAGAAACTGGAACCCACTCTCTGTCAATTTCGCAGGTTCCTTATCATTTTTTTTTTATTCTTAAACATCAAAACTATACATCATATCATCTCCGGAATATATTCAGCATCCGTTAAACACGAGATGCAAATGATTTCATTACAAATATCGGAGATTGTACATATCTTTCTTCTGGGAAAGAAATAATTTATTGTCAAATACTACAATTATCATCACAACATTTATAACTGTCAAATCTGTATAATTCCTCGACATAATGCTCCTTCTAGAAGTTCTCCTCGCCAAGAAGCGCGCATCAGACCCAGAAACATCGGTTGAACCGGAAGGACGGTCAACACGCAAGGCAGCACTGAAATCCGAAGTCGAATCCTCAGCCTGCTGTTCGTCAGACTGTAAAACGGTTGAATTCCGAGCAGACCGATTCTGAGCGGCCATCCGGTTGCTAATAACCGTCTCCAGCTCTTCGACCAACCTCTCTGCGCTGTTCAAAGTAGAGGAGAGCGAAGAAAGAGAAGCTGCGCTCTCCGACAACACTCTCGAGATTTGATGGACCCTCACGCGGGGCCCACCCACCGGTTGAGGCTCAGCTTCGTAATTATACGCACCATCTTTAATACTAAACATAATTTGCCTGAGTGCCTCTTCGGCAGGGATGGTGGGAACAGCATGGACCGTAATCTGCTGCTTAATGCCCTCGACTCTATGGGCTTTGGGCCTCAGGGGAATTTTCAAGCCCGACTCCGTTTCCGTAAATCGGAGTTACGGCATTTTCGGAAACCTCTCCTTATTCTTTGGAATTCACATCAATGTTCGAGACCTGGTAAAAGCAGGCCCAGCAGAACAAGTGGCCGCCGCAAGTTAAAACAGGCTCGATCGCCACGTCGAAGCATATGTTACAGTCGTAAAAGCTTCCAGTTTCCTTATCGGGCCTTTTGGACCCGGGATCGATCTCTAAAGCCTTGGCCACCAAATGTGAACTATCCCCTTAAAACTTTTTCCTATCACAACAGTGTTGCTGTTAATTCCATCAATGGTGGTAATTTCGACAGGATTACGATCTCGGCGCTGGCTTTCGCGAGCAGAAACATCCTCCAGCTGTCGAATTCGCTCCTCGATGAGTTCTTAAGCCCTATCCAATAACAGAGTCTCGAATGATGTGGCCGGGAGCGGCCGGTGGTCCATGGGTTCTTGGTTCAGATCGAGATCCGTGAGATTCACATCCATAGAATTATTATTATCCAAAACATTGAAGAAAAACAAGCAAACCAAATACCTCAATAAGAGTATTGGGGCGGGAAAAACAAGCAAACCAAATCATCTCTGCAAGCCAATCCCAATGTTTCATAAAAACATTATTACATCTCTACAGAAAACAATAAGAGTATTGGGGCGGGAAAAAAGTACTTTTGACTCAGAAGACCACTTGAGTTTATGAGGTGCAGCAAGAATTTCCACAATTTAACCAGAAATGATTCATCAGAATTAAACCCATTCCTATGGAACTAAAGAATTTGGGAGAAAATGAGGGCTCGGCAATATGGATCTCTTCTTACCATCCCGGAGCACATGTTTAACATAAATATATGTTCAGCCCTTTTGAGAAAATTAAGTTGCATTTAATAGTTGAAACAGATTGCCTAACTCAACTCTAAATATAAGAGTTGTTGTAGGCATTGCTAAGTGAAAATAACTTACAAAGCCATCTCCAGAGATGACAATTAGCTGATAATCCGCGCGGTTTACATGAGTAACCTGAAAAAATCATCAGTCAAATTCTGTTTGGAACTTGATATGAAATTCGCTTCAAAACCATCAGCTAAGAAGAGACACTAAAAAAAGATGTAAAATTTGCTTCAAAACTCAAATACAAATGGAGAATCGTTACCTGTCAAAAATTTCTGAGGCGGTTCGTAAATGAACCGCCTCCCGAACAAAGAACTAAGAGGCGGTTTTTTAAAGAATCGCCTCTATTGTTGTTGTATGATGCGGTTCATGTCAAGAACCGCCACCCTACAATTTTTTTTCTTTTATAATTATAAGGCGGTTTAGATGACACAAGTGCCACATATATCAGTTTTGAGGCGAACCTAAATTAAACCGCCTTATATGAAGGGTCTCTAATTTGATTTTGTGTACCAAAAATAAGTTTACCAAAGCAATATTTCAATTTTTTAATTCTTTCGAAAAAACTAAAAAGTTGAATATAATCGTATATTCGCATTTTCGACACACTATATCGAGATAGAAAATTTTTCCTAAACCTTTTACTTGTCTCGTGTGATCATTGTATGGTTAAATGGCGTTTAAACGATTTAATAACATGTGAAGTTTTATGTAAATAACATAGCCTCCGGACGACCCTATAGCTTTCGGACAATAAGGTACGTACTACGTGGCGGGATCCGCGTAAAATTTTTCAAGACATTTTCTTTTATTTGTTAATATATTGTCTGTATGGTATTGTGATTGTATGTGACGTATGTTCCCACTGAACTTGTCGCTCATCCTAAATATTTAAAGTTTTTAGATTGATTTAGTGAAACGGAATATGAAGATGGAATTTGAAATTTAACAAATATTTAATTCCACTTTATTAAGTATTTCTTTTTTTCTTTTTTTTTTTGCATCGTGAAAGAACTCATTTTTGGGACATTTTGTGACATATTTGCTATTTCTATATATTTAGTTTTTTGTAGTCTGTTCAAATTATTTTCATCAATTATGTTGTGATTATTAATCCCCTGAGGTTCACAATTTTTTATTTATAAACAAAGTTATTTACATATGTTTATTATTATTATTTACTCTTAAATACTTAAATATTAATATTTATTATTCCATCCAGGGCGGAGCCAGGGGTGCTCCCTGAGACTCATGGCACAACCCAAATTTATTTTACTTTTTGAAATTGAAAAAATAAGTTATATTAAAAATAGTGTACATATATATATATATATATATATATATATATATATATATATATATATATAGGATTGGGTTCAAATGAGAACCCCGTCATTATATGTGAACCTAGGGACTAATCCTGGCCTTAAATCTAATATTGCACAGTGCAATTATATGTCCAGGTTCATTGTGCTTTTTACACAGTACTGTAGTGCTAAAATCAGTCCAATTTTTTTTAATTTAATTATATATATATATTTTTTACGTTTTAAAACATGCAATATGTATCTTAAATTGTAGATCTTGAGAATGTGATTAATTTGATATATATTTCATTCAAAACGAATAAAATTTGAAAAAGTTATGGTTTGTTGAAAATTTGAGTTTCATTTCAAATTTTTGAATTTGCAGTTTATATACGAAATTTGCGGTTCTTTTTGTATACAATCGTAGTGTTTTTTTTCTTAATCTATTGTGATTTGTAAAGAACAATGTAGTGCTCTTTGTAAACATTGATATATGTCCAAAATACCATTTTTAATTAATTAATGCATTTTTTTACATTATTACCAGCTGCTGACATGTCATGATCTCAACCATCAAGATTATCCAATCTAATGGTCAAGGCACTTTACACATAATTTGAAAGCACTTAAAACATATTATGAAAAGCACTCGATATATTTTATGTAAGTCTTAATATACCTTACCATTCCAATTCAGATAGTTTTTGTTCAAAAGATAATAGAAAGCACTTTACACATAATTTGAAAGCACTTAAAACATATTATGAAAAGCACTCGATATATTTTATGTAAGTCTTAATATACCTTACCATTCCAATTCAGATAGTTTTTGTTCAAAAGATAATAGAAAGCACTTTACACATAATTTGAAAGCACTTAAAACATATTATGAAAGCACTCGATATATTTTATGTAAGTCTAATATACCTTACCATTCCAATTCAGATAGTTTTTGTTCAAAGATAATAGAAA
>BMAC01001089.1:49286-64235 GCA_014905375.1 Phtheirospermum japonicum
TTTCTATTATCTTTGAACAAAAACTATCTGAATTGGAATGGTAAGGTATATTAGACTTACATAAAATATATCGAGTGCTTTCATAATATGTTTTAAGTGCTTTCAAATTATGTGTAAAGTGCACTTTTAGGTTATTAGGGATGTCGTATGTTTTAGTGCTTTCAATCTCTGTTTACAGTGCTTCTGAAATCTAGTAGAGGTGCTATATGAGTTTGAGGAGGTGTTTGTGATATGATGAAGTTATATTGTTTTTTAATCTATTCATGAATTATATATAATTAAATGATAGTGTGGATAATTTATTTGTTTTATTCAAGCTGATATGTATTTAGATTGTAAAAGAATGTAAGTGCTTTATGCTAGTAATTTGGTGCTTTCTTCTGATAGTAATAATATTTTTCTATTATCTTGTGAATAGAAATTGCATGAACTGGCATGTTAAGATTTATTAAAACTTACATGAAATGTTTTAAGTGCTTCAAATTGTGTGTAAAGTGCTTTTTGAGGTTATTAGGGATGTTGTATATTTTGGTGCTTTTTTCTGGTACAAAAAGTGCTTTATCGAAAAAATACAATTAATCCAGATAAATTGTTTTTTCATGTGTCTAGAAGTGTTTGTGATTGATATATTTAAGTGCTTTTTTTATGTTGTAAACCGCTACCTTACTATATTCAATTGCTTTCAGTTTTACAGCAACCGCAACCAAGTCTAAAATTTTAGAATTTATTCTTTGGTGAATATTTGATAATGTTGTGGAGTTAGTATAATATGTGGAGGTGGTTATATATTAGATTTAACAGTAAAAATGAAGGAGCTACTCAATAAGTATAATGGTGATTTCTTTTAATGTAAGTCCATTGAGATTGTTTCCCCATTACTGAATAAAATTTATTTGTGCTTATGATAATATTATGGTTGTACAATGCTTTCTGAACTTGATTGCAGTGCTTTGGACAATAAGCATTTGTATAGTACAAATGATGCAAACACTTGATTAACAGCATTCTATAGCCATACAGTGACCGAATGTTCAATTTTAAAAGGTTTTTTTACATGCATATGAAACAATATAGTACTTTAGAGCTATATGTAGTACTTTTAATTAATACTTTATGGTTTTTGACTGAATTTTGATGATAACTATTTAAAATTCTCTTACGAAAGTACTTTATAAGTGCTTCCAAATGTTGATTTTAGTTGTTTTTAAGTGTGATGAGTTGTGTTATGCGTATTTACAGGTGCTACTATATCATATTTAGTATTCCTTTTTATATAGATAATAAAAGTCGTTGGCATCTTTACTTGGCTTATTAGTTGCTGCAATATTTAGAAAGCTTAGGTTGTAGCAGACTATGGACATCTTTCCTTGTCATCTTTACCACAGGTTGCATCATGTTGTGGCCACTGCAAAAAGATAAGTGGACAACAAAGAAAGCTCAAGAAACATGGAAGCTTCTATTAAATCAACATGGAGATCACTTAGAGGAACAAGAAGAATATAACTTCGAATCTCAAATTTCCCTAAAAACATTACATTTCAAAACATTTTAGTTTTCAATTGTTTTTTGGATTTATAAATTGAACAATATTTTTATCAGAATCATGTTTTTGATTACTGAATTTTCTCCCCATTATTTACAGTAGTTTTAGACTATACTTATGTAATTTTGAAAAATGATGTAAGCATAAATATGAATATAAGCGTTGAATTTATTTTTATCAACTTTGATTTCAAATTACTTGACAAATTAGCGACGATTTTAATTGGTGTTAAGCATAATCCAAGTATACTAATTTCTTATCCAAGTGTAACTTAACTAATTGATGTTTGGTTAAATAAAAAATAAAGTATAATTAATTAGTACTACCACTATTACTCTCTTTTTTTTATTGAATGTTAAATAAGAAAAAATAATATAGATGGAATGATGGAGGCCACATGCCGTTTTCAATATTTGGTCCGCAAACTAAATCTTAAATAATAAAATAAAAATAAATATTTGGTTATTAATTATGCTCATGAACTACAATAACTGATCAAAGAAAAATTATGAATGAACCAATTAAGTTACATATGGAAATAAATATAAAACAACAAGTCAATTAAAGAAGGCCTTATAACAATGGAAAATTCGTGATTTATGGGATTCTTGTAACTGCATAATAGACAAAAGACTACCATACCCTCCCTCTTTTAATCCAATAAGATATTATAATAAATCTTGGCCGTCAATTGGATCTAATCTAACGGTGGGAAAATAGTCCCTAGGTTCACGTATAAGGACGGGGTTCTCATTTGAACCCAATCCTATATATATATATATATATATATATATATATATATATATATATATATATATATATAGGATTGAGTTCAAATGAGAACCCCGTCATTATATGTGAACTTAAGGACTAATCCTGCCGTAGATCTAATATTGCACAGTACAAACGAATAAAATTTGAAAAAGTTATGGTTTGTTGAAAATTTGAGTTTCATTTCAAATTTTTGAATTTGCAGTTTATATACGAAATTTGCGGTTCTTTTTGTATACAATCGTAGTGTTTTTTTTCTTAATCTATTGTGATTTGTAAAGAACAATGTAGTATATATATATATATATATATATATATATATATATATATATATATATATTTGAATTAGAGTTAAATAAATTTGGATAAGGTTACTAGGTTGGACTAACTACCCTGATTTCATCATCACAACTATTATATTCAATTTATCTTTATATTCCGATAACTTCAAAACTTTCATCTTAGATTATGAGATGGGAATTCAACCTGATATCGTATAGCCGGCCAAACAAGTGGTCGTGTTAGAATCTCACCTCTCTAACGGCTTAAACGTTTATGTTAAACTAACAACAACAAAAAAAAGACTAGAAAAGAAAACAAACCTAATGACTGTTAACTTGACGAACTTCAATTCCACCGAATTTCTTTTTGACTTTACCAAATTCCATTGTAAATGCAAATTCCAATGTGATAATTCCAATGTGATAATATATATGAGATGCTAATAACCAATATACACAAGCCATAAGAAACCAACAAAATTGCATATTCTTATGGCTACTCTCAATTGCTTCTCTCTCTTAATGATATTTCTACTTTGATAGGTTTTTAGATTACGTGAAAATTAATCTTATTAATTATAATTTTATATTTAGTATATTTGTCTGTCTAGAATTTTAATGTTAATTAGGATGTTAGTAGATATAGGAGTTCTTATCTCTTAAGTTATCTGAAAAGATAATTATCAAGGCCTTGTTGTGTGGAACAAGGACTTTTTCAAAGAAATGGCACTACAAAAACTTGATGTTTTTCATTGGGAGAGTATACGAAATGAGGTAGAGAAAAAAACAGAAACTTTCTAATTCTCTTCTGCTTACATGTTATGTTGATTCTTCGAAGTTCAAAGTGTACGAACGAGAAGAATTGTTAAAGAGCAGATTTATTTTTATTTCTTTTTGTAATATTGCTAGAATCCTCTTGATTGGATCTGCAAACATTTCTAATAATGTTTCTTTTGGCCTACGGTCGCGTTGTGTGAGTTACTTTAACTCATAGACAAAAATTATTCTCAGCGTTATTTCATTATTCTGCACACATGCTGGTAAAAATGTTCAGGCATTTTTACTAACACCTGACGTTCAGTCGTGTCATTGACGCCTTCAAATCTTTCAATTGGTATCAAGAGCGATCACTTGACTTTACTAAGTGAATATCCTGCGGACGTTGAAGGACAACACAATGAACGCTGCGATCCGACCCCCTGTGTTGGATGGAACAAATTATGCAATCTGAAAAATTAGGATGCGAGCATATATCAAAACAATGGATGAAAGATCGTGGCGCGCAATTCTAACCGGATGGGAGGCTCCCAGAAGAGATGATCCGGACGGTGACATCATTTTGAAAAACGAGGTTGATTGGACTGCAGAAGAACTTGCCACTTCTAATGCCAATACCAAAGCCTTGAATGCTATTTACAGCTTTGTGGATGTATCCTTATTCAGAATCATCTCCAACCTACAAACAGCCAAAGAAGCATGGGAAGCACTTCAACTTTTCTGTGAAGGATCCAGAGGAGTCCAGAGAACCAAACTCAGAATGCTAGCAACACAATTTGAAGTGCTAAGAATGGAGGAAAATGAAACCATTGACAGCTATAGTGCAAAGCTTCTGGACATTTCAAATGGATGCCAATCTCTGGGATCCCCCATTTCAAATGAAAGGCTTGTGAGAAAATTCTTGCGATCTGTAACGGAAAAATTTCACACGAAAATCACTGCCATTGAAGAAGCCAAAGACACCTCTCTCATGAGGTTTGATGAACTAGTTGGCTCACTAAAGACCTATGAAATGGAAAAGAATATAAAGCAGCCAAAAGGAAGGAGCATCGCCCTGTTCTCTACTCCAGATTCTGAAGATGAAGACTTTGACCTTGATGACATAGCACACGAGGCCAAATATGCAAATTTAGATGCAGATGGCATAGCCCTCATCACCAGAAAACTCGGTGATTTATTGAAGAAAAAGAACATCTCAAGAAAACCCCTGAACAGGAATGTTAAGTCATCATCTGAACCCAGCACTCCTCAACCTCTAGGACAACCTTCAAATAGTTTTCAAAGAAGAGATTCAACACCGTCGAGTGCGAAATCTGAACCAAGGAATCAAAACAGTGCCAAAGATCTGGACACTGTTCAGTGTCATGAGTGCAGGGGATTCGGACACTATAGGTATGAGTGTGCTAATACCCTAAGGAAGAAGAATTTCATCGCCATGAGTGACGGAGAAGATGATGAGGAACTAAAAGAAACCGAAGTAGTTGCTGCTATGAGCGCCCGTATCGTCTGGGATGACACTGACAGTCTGAGTAACATTATGTGTCTCAACTCTGTCACCACAACTGAAGGCGATGAAGAATTTGCCACTGCTTACGAAGAGCTTTATGAGAATTGGTGCCAACTACTTCAGAAGGTAAAAGCTCTCTCCAAAGAAAATGAGAGACTGATACGAGCAGACAAGGAATAACAATCCGCGGTGTTGCGTCTAGAGGCTCTCTTGACCAAACGAGAAGAAGAGCTGGATAGAACCAGAGGTGATCTCTCTGCTGCCATGATGACTCTCAAGAAACTCAACACTGGATCAACCAAACTTGATGAAATCCTGTCTATTGCGACCATGGTCAGACATGGGATAGGCTTTGAGAGTCCAGTATTTGTCAAAGAAGGCGATAAGTCCTCCGAAGGATCTGTCTCTACGAGGAAAAACAAGCGAAGAAAGCGTACCTACATCTGTCATCACTGCTCCAAACTAGGCCATATCAGACCATTCTGTAGGAAACTCAAGTCAGAAAGAACTTCTACTTCGAGAAAAACAATGCCAGTGAAGAAATGTCCCAACATTAGGACTAAAAACACTCGCAAAAACAGAATGATAAGGGTAAAAAAGGAAAACACTCAGTGCAACATGATCTATGTCTCACTAAAATCCGGAGTTGAGGACTCATGGTACTTTGATAGCGGGTGTTCCAGACACATGACAGGATCCACTGAACACTTGACCAATATTGTTCAACACAAAGGAGGCAAAGTCCAGTATGGTGGAGGAGCGCATGGTGAGATTGTAGGAAAAGGCACTCTGAATGTTGAAGGGTTGCCTAAGCTCCAGGATGTACTTCTTGTCAAGGGTCTTGCGGACAACCTCATAAGCGTCAGTCAACTTTGTGATGATAACCTTCACGTAAAGTTTAGCCGAGACACCTGTGAAGTCTTTGACAACAAGAATTGCTGCATCCTCACTGGAACTCGTACTACAAATAATTGTTACAAGGTAAACTGCAAGGTCTGGTGTCAAAGTGCGCAATCTTCTGAGACTGAACTATGGCATCYAAAGATGGGTCACGTAAATTACAAAATGATGGGCAAACTTGTTAAATCAGAAGCATTAAGAGGAGTTCCCAAGTTGATCATCAACAAGCCATCCGTGTGCGGAGACTGTCTGAAAGGGAAACAAACCAGGGTGTCTCATCCAGCAACCCAACACTTCAACACTACTCGATGCCTGGAATTGCTTCACATGGGTCTTATGGGTCCTATCGAGGTAGAAAGTAGGGGTGGTAAGAAATACTCCTTTGTTATTGTTGATGATTTCTTTCGGTTCACTTGGATTGAATTTCTTCAAGAAAAATATGAAATATTTGAATGTTTTCGAAAATTGTCAAAACGTGTCAGTAATAAATATTCCTTGCAAATTTGCCGAATCAGGACTGATCACGGTAAAGAGTTTGAGAACTCATCTTTTCAAAATTTTTGTGATAAATATGGAATTTCTCACGAGTTCTCCTCACCAATTACGCCTCAAAAAAATGGAATTGCTGAGCGTAAAAATCGGTCCTTACAAGAGATGGCTCGAACCATGTTAATTTCAAAAAAATTGGCAAAAAGGTTCTGGGCTGAAGCTCTTAATACAGCGTGTCATATTTCTAATCGAGTCTACTTTAGGGTGGGAACGAGTAAAACTCCCTACGAGCTTCTAATTGGAAATAAACCTAACCTAAAATACTTTCATGTTTTCGGTTGCGTCTGCTATGTATTGAATGATAGATCCCACTAAACAAAGTTTGATTCTAACAGTGACAGGTGTCTTTTTGGGATATTCAGTAAATAGCCACGCTTATCGGGTGTTTAATCTAAGAACTCGTACTATGCTTGAGTCTGTGAATGTTAGGTTCGATGAATCTACTGCCATCACTGGAAATTCTGCTGAGGATGATGTGGGTGATTTTGTTCAAAGTTCACAAGAACATCCCTTACTGACTCCAAGGGAGATATGTGAGACTGCACCCAATGTTATTGAAAATGCTGCAGCACTTGAACCAACATCGCAGGTGCAGACAGACACCAATGGTGAAACCTCTGAGTCTGATGAAAACCAGCCTTCTGAGATAATCTCCGCATCTCTAGACAGAGATATATCTTCCAGGATACAGAAGAATCATCCCACGTCTCAAGTCATTGGATCTTTAAACGAAAGAAGCACGCGAAAGAAACAAATTAATTTCAAGGAAATGGTGAAACTGTATGGCTTCATGCTGTCCCCTAACCAATTACTCTTGTTTTGTGTCTAGCTTAGAGCCCAGGAAGGTGGAGGAAGCTCTTAACGACGAATATTGGATAAATGCCATGCAAGAAGAATTGGATCAGTTTGCTAAAAATGACGTATGGGACTTGGTACCACGACCACATGGAGGAAACGTCATTGGGACAAAGTGGATCTTCAGAAACAAAACTGATGAACTGGGAAATATAGTAAGAAACAAAGCCAGACTTGTGGCTCAAGGTTACACTCAGGTAGAAAGTATAGACTTTGATGAAACATTTGCTCCCGTAGCTAGAATTGAGTCTATTAGATTACTACTTGCAATTGCCTGTCATTTGAACATTACTCTTCACCAAATGGATATCAAAAGTGCCTTTTTAAATGGTGTTTTAAATGAAGAAGCGTATGTTGAGCAACCCAAGGGTTTTGAGAATCCTCACAGACCACACTATGTTTTCAAATTAAAAAGGGCCCTTTATGGACTAAAACAAGCACCTAGGGCTTGGTACGAGAGGCTCACTCAACATCTTCTTCAAATGAATTTTAAACGTGGTGAAGTTGATAAAACTCTGTTCATCTTCAAAAGCAATTGCAAGATACTAATTGCTCAAATCTATGTTGATGACATTGTGTTCGGTTCTAACTGTGATGAGCTGCTCAAAGACTTCGTGACAAATATGTCTACCACCTTCGATATGAGCATGGAAGGTGAGTTATCGTTCTTTTTGGGTTTACAAATTAAACAATTTAAAGATGGAATTTCCTTATCTCAAGCAAAGTATGCAAAGAATCTGGTGAAGCGCTTTGGCCTCGACAATGCCAAACACATGAAGACCCCCAAGGGATCGAGCCAGAAATTGTCAAGGAGGGATGTTAGTGAAAGTGTTGATCACACTGTGTATAGAAGCATGATTGGCAGCCTCTTGTACTTAACTGCAAGTCGACCAGACATCATGTATAGCGTCTGTTTGTGCGCTCGTTATCAGGCTGATCCAAAAGAAACTCACCTAAAAGCACTTAAACACATAATTAGATACATAGCTAGAACTTGTAATCTAGGAATCTGGTATACAAAGGACACTAACTCTAATCTTGTTGGATATACTGATTCTGATTGGCAGGTGATGCTGATGATAGGAAGAGCACGACAGGTGGTTGCTTCTTTTTAGGCAACAATCTGGTCTCTTGGTACAACAAGAAGCAGAATTGCGTCTCATTATCAACAGCCGAGGCTGAGTATGTGGCTGCAGGTAGTGCTTGTACCCAACTACTCTGGATGAAACAGATGATAGAGGAGTATGGGTTACAAAGTAACGTTCTTACTGTTTTGTGTGATAACTCAAGTGCAATTGATATCTCAAGGAATCCAGTACAACACTCTCGAACAAAACACATAGACATCCGACATCATTTCATTCGAGATTTGGTTGAGAGAAATGTTGTGAGTATTGAGCATATCGGAACTGAACATCAACTGGCTGACATTTTCACCAAAGCATTAGACTACGAGGGATTTTCCAGATTAAGGAAGTCCCTCGGCTTATGTGCTTTTTGATTCTGTTAGTAAAAATGCTGCAGCACATCTAGCAACATCAGCTGCAGCATACCACTTTCGACATGCATTTTTTTTATCTTCTTTTCATAACAACATTTTAGGTTTTGCATTATTCACAACTGCAGGAGTGTGAACAGTTTAAGTGTGTTGTCAGAAGGTACTGGAGGTTTCGAAATAAACAACTGTGAGCTGTCTTTTGCAGAAACAAGTTTTCTCTCGGTGTGCATAAAAATATCGTTATATAATTTTGGTGGATGTCCCAGCAGGTTATTCATGAATGACTGTTTTGTTCTAGCTAATGTGCTGAAAAAAATTAAATTAAATCTCCTCAAATGGATTGATTATATGTTGATTGAGTGGAGACCCCTTTTACTCCCAGGACACAAATATCCGCAAACACAAATGACACTGTCATTCGCCGAGTTAAGAATTGGCAGCTCATTGACTTTGTTGATCGAATGTCAGTACAAATGCCATCACACTAGGAACTAACACTTACTGCTCTTGTGAACTTTATTTGTTTTTCTTCTCTAGGTCATAACTTTTTAGGCATACCTTTAGAACATGCATGTTTGGTGAAATCTGTTCTTAAAGTTGTTTTTGGTAAAACTATGCTCATAACAAAATTCTGTTTTTCTCTTACTCAAATCTCATTTTTTTTAATGCCTTATAGTCAAGTGGGTTAAAATCGGAGTCTTGTGGACCTGAGTTGTTTTTGCTTGTTTCGTAATTGATAAATTGGGCTTTTTCAATGGGCCTGTCACTTCAAATTCTTTTTGATGGTAATCTCTACCGTCTACTAAAAACTCACACACTATTTCAAGTGCTCAGTATTTGTCAGGTACATCACTTCATCCAGTCAAAAGATCCATCAAAATCCCTTTTTCACATTCAGCTCTCCAAACCAAAGTAAACCCTAATTTCTGTTCAAGATGAGTCCGCAGAAATCCAAGGGAACAAAGAAGTCCGCTCGCTCTCGGATGGAGAAGGTAAAGACGATGGAGGCCAGTTCTGCCACCGACACTCTTCCGAGATATGTTCCCCTCGATGTTCGAAGCAAGCACGAAGATCCCTCTACTGTGGATGCAGCTGTTGGTGGTTCTCCTCCAACACAAGGACCTGACACCAATGTCCCTTCTGCGTCGCCGCCACTGTCAAACTTGTCGACGGCCATGGTTCCGATATCCGCCGGTGATACCGTAGAACCCTATGCTGCAATTCTTCCAGGTAACCCCGTGAACGAGATTGATGTGAATAATCTACCAAATTTGAAATTGATTGCAGAAACATGTGGGCGAATTGGAAATCCATTGCTTAAGCGCTCTCGACGGATGAGAGGGATTAGCCCAGGTCACTTGCCGGAGGCAGTTCCCAAGAGTCAGTCCAGCGGACCCAGAAACATTCCGCTGGAAAAGATGTCCTTTGTGGAGGATATTGACTACTTGACTGACAGTGACGATGAAGACTATGCGCCACCGGAGGAACTGGTAGCTGAGAAGGAGGAAATTCCGGTCACTCCATTTTTTCTCAATTCAGAAGTTGAAATGGTGCGCAAGTTTAGGGCCAAGAGGAAGCGTCTCACTCCTCAAAACATGGTGGCTCCAGACTCTTAATCAATGGAGAATGATGAAGAAGACCTTCTTGAAGATGAAGATGCACCTTTGGTATCTTTACTGTTAAAATTGGGAAAGGGTGTTCCTGTGCAGGTTACTTCTCGGTTTGAACCTACTATTATTGTTTCTGCATGTCATTTCCCTGCTCAACCATCACCAATCTCAAGCGAGTCCGCAGAAAGGACTATTTCTACCGGTGAGCCTGTTGTGAGTAAGGATGTTAGCACACCTCTTCCTGGCATTTCTTCTGTAGCTACTCCTGCATCTCCTACCACTCAGACTGCTGTACAAGATGACTCTGTCTCAGACTCCACTGCATCTGACAATTCCAATGATGCTAATTTTGAAGATGAGCTGAAGCTCCAGAGGACAAAGCTACTGAGGAGGAAGAATCTAGGAGCTTTGATTTGGGTGATGACTCTAACGATGAAGAACTGGATATGGATAACGCTTATGCTCCTCGCTTCTATACGAGTGAAGCCAAGGAAAAATACGACGGCTTGCATAACCGCACACTGATTGACGAAAGACGAGTTGACTTCGGGCTGTTCGAGAAGAAAAATCTAAACAAATTTCTGGGCAGGAAGGGGCTTTCATCCATGGTGACCACTGCTGTACCTTATCTGCGGGAGGCTGTTCTGGACTTTTACGCCAACATGCTTCCCACAATTTCGAATCAGTTGTCTGAGCGGTATGGTAAGGTTTTTGTGCGTGAGCGGATTTATTCCTTCACTCCTTCTGTTATAAAAAGGTTTTTTGGCACTATGGACGATGATGAAGGTGCTCCGATTGATGATTTCGATGAGGTGGCCAAGTTTCTGACTGGAGGGCAAATGACGAAATGGCCAAAGAGGTTTCTGAGCTCTCATCTCACCTCACTCTACTCCGTGCTTCACAAGGTGGCAGTGTGCAATTGGGTCCCAACAACCAACACAACTACGGTGACGCGGTCACAAGGCAAGGTGTTGTTCCAGATCGGGAAGGAATTGCGGTTTAACTTTGGTCAAACTGTGTTTGAGTGCGTGACGAAGTTTGCTGACACCTGCTACGAAAGTCGGTCTGCCCTTTCCCTCGCTTATCTATTCCATTCTTACTGATCAAGGACTTCAAAAATACAACGATGAGCATTTTAGCGGGGAGCCTGGCTTATTTGGACTGAGTCACAAGCACTTTGACGGCACAAATCGTGTTATAGATCTGTCGCTGGAGTTTTCGGATGATGAAGATGTGGACTCTGTCTCAATTTCTCCTGATGTTGGTCTCGGTGTTACTAACATAGGGACTCACACGTGTTCCTCCATTCCTGTTCTTGTGACTGATTTGCAGGTTCAGCTGCGTTTGATTGATCAGCAAATTGCTGGGGCGTGGTCTCACCTCGCCGGTCTGGAGAAAACGCGTGATTTCTTCTCCAAATTGCTCCTTTTGTGATCTGGACAAAAAGGAGGAGAGACAACTGGAGGAGCTCTTGGAGTGCAGGAGGCTGACAAGAGGAAGGCTGCGGCGGTTACTGGAGGGGCTGCTGCTACGACGACTGACACGGTGGTGGCCAAAGGAAAGCAGAAGGTGGATGCTGCTTATGAGAATGAGGATGAAGATCAAGATGAGACCATGCTGATTCCGCGCCGATCCACGAGGACTCGACCAGCGCACTTTTCTAAGCCTAAGGGAGTTTGAACAATTTATTTTTGTTTTTGCTTGGTTTGTTTTGTTTGGTTAAAACTTTTTTTTTTGTTCTTGGTTTAGACTTTGCTAGTACTAGTGCTATTGTTATTTCTACTAACATTTCTGCAGCTTAGTAATTTAGGGGGAGTCTCAAACAATATCTTTTCAGGGGGAGAGGTTTTCTCTAGTTTTGTCCAGACAGGCAAAAGGGGGAGATTGATAGGATTTTAGATTACGTGAAAATTAATTCTATTAATTGTAATTTTATGTTTAGTATATTTGCCTGTATAGGACTCTAGTGTTAGTTGGGATGTTAGTAGACATAGGAGTCATTATCTCTTAAGTTATCTGAAGAGATAATTATCAAGACCTTATTGTGTGGAACAAGAACTCCTTCAAAGAAGTGGCACTACAAAAGTTTGACGTTTTTCATTGGGAGAGTATACGAAATGGAGGTAGAGAAAAAAACAGAAACTTCCTAATTCTCTTCTGCTTACATGTTATGTTGATTCTTCGAAGTTCAAAGTGTACGAACGAGAAGAATTGTTAAAGAGCAGATTTGTTTTTATTTTTTTTGTAATATTGCTAGAATCCTCTTGATTGGATCTGCAAACATTTCTAGTAATATTTCTTTTGGCCTACGGTCGCGTTCTGTGAGTTACTTTAACTCGCAGACAAAAATTATTCTCAGCGTTATTTCATTATTCTGCACACATGCTGGTAAAAATGTTCAGACATTTTTACTAACACTTAACGTTCAGTCGTGTCATTGACGCCTTCAAATCTTTCATGCTTTATTCATTTTTTTTTTAGTTTTATTTTCATATTTTCCGGAGAAGAGTGTGGCTTTAGAAAGCCATTTTGAGACCATTGAAATTACTTCACTTTTAAGAGCCCCTGACTGCAAACGTCCCTTCACTGGTAACATATTTTACGTAATCTTTTTTTGTTTTGTTTTGTTTTGCGTTTACTCGTTCATTTCATTTTTAGCCGAAAGAAAGTGTCTTTTGCTTACAAATCTTTTTTCTGCAACTCTTATTAGCTAAAAAATAATGAATATTATTTTATGTGATTAATTGTTAATGGGCTTTTTAGCAATTCGATGTATTTGTGTCAATTCTGTACAGTTTAATTGTAACAGTTATTTGTTGAAAAGATTACAATACTTTCAAGGCATCGTGATGGGCAAAAGCTAGAAAGGCAAATTTAAAAGGAGTAACATAGACTTTTGACGAAGAGAAAGAAAAAATGAAAAAAAACTGGCCACCGTATATTGTTTAAGATTATTACCATCTATGTATCTTTTATGATCTCCGATTTGTTCGAATTAATAATGCCAATTTAACATCCTGAGTAAGGGTAGATTGTGATTGGATGTCATTGAAAACCTAATGGTGTGGTGAAAAATCTTTACGAAATATTGATTATTTCTTCGTTTTTCTTTGAGATTGTATTGTAAAGTATATGCTTGATTATTAAATAAAAACGAGAAACTGAAGAAAAAGAAATAGACAATACAGATCTTATTGTATTATATATATTATTCCAAAAAAAGAAATGATCATTCTTGTAATTATGATGCAGATCAAAACTCAAGATTGGAAGTTTTTCACAGGTATGGTCCATGTTGGAACCCTAGAGCTGGAAGTCCATATAATATGCTCTCAGCCCAGGATATCCTCCAGCAAGACCAATTGAGGGTCCAATCTCGGTTCAAACCCAACTCAAACAAACACAATTCACAATTCCAGGACACAAAAGAAGCCAATCTCCCTGTCCAATCCAGCCCCGGCGAATACACCGTCAATGTCGACATTGGCACACCCGGACAAAGCCTAACTCTCATTTTCGACACGGGCAGTTCCCTAATATGGACTCAATGCTTGGATACGCTCTCATTTTCCCCACCGGGCACAAACTTTAACGCATCCGCCTCATCTTCATTTTCCACCATCCCTTGCCATATTTCGACTATATGCACCGAGCTCCTCCCCAATCACACGTGCAAAGAGTTCTACAGTACGAATGACACGTGCTCCTACAGTCTCCAATATGGTGATGTGGCGTACTCCATAGGAGCCTTTAGCATGGACAGCCTTAACGTAACACAAACTGGTGACGTGTTTCCAAATTTCTTATTCGGCTGCGCCCAAGAAATCGAGGGCGGTTTTAGCGACATTGCTGGGGTTTTAGGCCTCATGTGTGAAAATAGTCAATATTTATTAATTTGTATATTTTGTTTTATTTGCTGTTATAATCAATATAAATCATGTATGTTATCAAGAATGTAAAATAAAATAGTAGCTGAAAATAAAAAGGCTATCGACTCATGTGTGACGGCCACATTGATCTTCTATCTTGTGATGAAGTTCAAACCCGCTCCAAACCCGAACTCGCCCGGGAGATCTTTCCTTCTACCACTTTTTCTCTCACCGCTTTTAGACAAAATCTCCACGCGCGCCAGACCTTGTCTTCTCGTTGAAACAGCTGCGCCTCCACCCGTCGTGCCACACCCGTCTACATCATGGATGTAATATCTATTTTTTCTCTCTCCTTAACTCACCCGAGCCCTAGAAAGAGAAAAAAATCAGCGATAACCCTTGCCTTTTGATCGCGCCTCCGCCGTGGATATAACGCCAATTGACGCGAGTTTGTGCATCAATTATATTTAAGGAAAACTCTACGGTGCCTTTAAAGGTACCATACCTTCACCCCCTCCTGCATTTACAACCATAGATCTCTTAATCTAAAAAACCTAAAATTGATCTAATGGTTGTAAATGCACCCCAGTAAGTGAGGAATGGTACCGTGAAGGTACCGTAGAAGTTCCCTATATTTAAATCCAAGTTTTGTTAGTTCCAATCTATCTTTTTTATGATAAAGTTCATACAAAAAGTCCCAAATTCACATTTGAAATTGAGCACAACCATCTAAATTCAACATAAATCATTGAAAAAACCATGGAATCGGAGGAGGTTTTGAAATTTTAA
>BMAC01001089.1:64260-80252 GCA_014905375.1 Phtheirospermum japonicum
AATTAAATACTATATTAATCATGAGTACATTAATTATTATATAAGATTATAATTATTGAATAATTAATATAATTAAAATTTTATAATATTAAGATACGAAAATTAAAATTATCATTCGATATTATTAATTGCTGTCTCTTATACACATCTAGATGTGTATAAGAGACAGTACATGGTGTATTATATTTATAAATGATATAATAGATCGTACATAGATTATATATTTAATTAAATATATTATCTATAATTTAAATAATGACATAAAAATAGGGAAATAATAATTAAATAAATAAGTAATACGATTCCGATTAAACCGAAATCGAAAACTTGGAGGAACCTAAACTTAGAGATTTTAATTTTGGAACCAAAATCATAAGATCACAATTACGATTACGATTCCCCATTTTTTGAATGCGAACGACGATTCCAAAATCATAATCGATGATTGTGAAACCATAAATAGGTCTATTATAACTGAAAGAATAAAAAAGAACTACCCCAAAATGTCTCTACCCCAATCATGTAACTAAGGTGGGTTTTTTCTTCCTCCGCAGAACCTAAAGACAGCCTCTTATTGAAGATACTCTATAGATGATATGCTATATAATTCCATGTATAATAATAATAATAATAATAATAATAATAATAGTAATAATAGTATATATTTATAAGACAATGAGATGCTCATATATAAAAAAATTGTTATTATTATAATATCAAATATAACCATTGTAGCAAATAATTAGAATATTATGGCGTAGTTCGACTATCTTATTGTACTAATTTTTTAATTAGTTGATTATTTATTTTTTTATAGAAGTTTGAGGTTGAATACTAATAAGATGATTATATTAATGGTGTAAAATGACTAAATAAGAATATTAACTTAATTTATTTTTGAATATTTTTTATTAATAATATAAATTTATATGGTTATTGAATAATTAAAATAATATTAAAATAGTCATTATCATAATATTATTAAATATATATATTAAATTTAGTTTGTGCAATTAGATAAGTATTTCTAATAATTTTTTAAATAACTTTGTATATAAATTAATGGTCTATATTTTCTATTTTTGATAAATTAAGAATAAAATTGTATTTTCAACTGATTTGTCAATTCCATTTTCTCAAAAAGCTCAATTTACTTTTTTTAAAATCAGCGTCTTGTACAAAAAACTAATTCAAAACTTTATTTATTAAACAAATCAATGATAAAATTTGACCGATAAATCTTTTAATTCTGGTCAAGCATTTAATAAATACGGCCTGTATGAAATATATTCTAACAGAAACAGAGTTTTTTAAGAATTAGCGTGTTGTACTTTTTCGCATGTGAATATAAATAATGAGATCTTTTGAAATCGACTGGTTTTCATCATTTAGTGTCTAGAACTCCACCAAATTGACCAGATACAGCTGTCAATTTTCCTAGAAGTCGACTATATTATTATAGGTATATATAAGTACCGTTGCATCAATCACGGTCACGGTTACACAACGCGTTTTTTATGAATTAGGCTCTTTAATAATAAGGGATCTACTGTCTTTTTCTCTCAATATTTTTTAAAATCTCTCTTAATATATCATTTGATATATTATGATAAAAAAATTAAAATTATCATTCGATATTATTAATTGTATAAAAATGTAATTAAATACTATATTAATCATGAGTACATTAATTATTATATAAGATTATAATTATTGAATAATTAATATAATTAAAATTTTATAATATTAAGATTTTAATTATATTAATCATTCGATAATTATAATCTTATATAATAATTAATGTACTCATGATTAATATAGTATTTAATCACACTTTTTATACAAATAATAATATCGAAAGATATCTTTATTTTTTGTATCATAATATTATAATGCATGTACAAAATACACCTTTATTTTATTTTGTTCAATCATAATACATAATAATATATTATTATGTTACTTAGCCTAATAATTTACATAATACTTAGTCATGTGTTTCATATTTAATAATATAAAAGATGTATTGACAATATTTATATTTATAAAATCATAAATATTAATTGGGAACTTATGAGATTTTTTTTTTAATTTGGAATTGTATTGACAACTTTGTGTGTGTGTGTGTGTGTGTGTGTGTATCTTTTTCAAATAAATATAAAATTTTAAAACAAAAATTTAATATTTATATTATTTTAATTTGCCCCCCAAACTATAAGACTTTTTGCACTTTACCCCCGAACTATAAGATTCTTTCACTTTGCCCCCCAGCTGCACGTCAATGGAATCTAGAAGGAATATTCCACCGAAAATAAAGTGGGCAACGTCGAAAATTATTATACATCAGGGGGCAAAGTGGAACAAAAAATAATTCGGGGGGCAAAGTAAAAAAAACTGCATACATTGGGGGGCAAAAAAAAATCCCATTTTATTGATTAGAAATTTTAAGATGTTATTATTTTGAACGAGGAAACTTATGTTGAGTAGCCTAGAGATTATGAAAATTCACGGAAACCTTAGTTTGTTTACAATTCAAAAAAAGACCCTTTATGATCTTAAGTAAGTCTCAAGAGCTTGGTATGATAAGCTTACTCAACATATTTTTCATATGAATTTTAAACGTGTTGAAGTTGATAAAATCTTATTCATTTTGAAAAGTAAACAAGAGATATTGATAGCTCAAATTTATATTGATGATAGATATTGTGTTTGGATCTAKATTTGACAAATTGCTTAGAGATATTGTGAAAAATATGTCTACTACCTTTGAAGTGAGTATGGAGGATGAGTTATCTTTTTTCTTAGGTTTGCAAATTAGGCAGTTTAGTAATGAAATTTTTGTGTCTCAAGCCAAGTATGCTAAAAATCTTGTGAAACGTTTTGGTCTTGAAAATGCTAAGCATATGAAAAAGTCTATGMGATCAAGTTAAAAATTGTCTAGGGATAATGTTAGTAAAAGTGTTGATCACACCGTGTAGAGGAGCAASATAGGTAGTGTGTTGTATTTAACTGCGAGTCGACAGGATATCAMTATAGTGTTTTTTTGTGTGCTCGTTATCAGTCAAGTCCTAAAGACACTAAAGCACATCATTAGATATGTTGCAGGCACATACAACTTAGGAATTTGGTATAGTATGAATATTAACTCAAATCTCGTTGGGTATACTGATTTAGATTGCGCAGGTGATGTCGATGATAAGAAAAGCACGGTAGGGGGTTATTTTTTTAGGGAATAATCTTGTGTCTTGGTATAGCTAAAAATAAAATCGTGTCTCTTTGTCAACAGATGAAGCAGAATATGTAGCTACCGGTAGTGCTTGTACTCAGCTGCTTTGAATGAATCAAATGACAGAGGAATATGGTTTACATAGTGATGTTMTGACTTTTCTTTGTGACGACTCGAGTGCCATTGACATCTCTAAAAATCCAGTGCAACATTCTAGKAAAAACACATAGATATAAGACATCATTTCATACGGGATTTGGTTGAGAGAAATATTGTGAGTATTGAGTATATAGGGACTGAATTTCAGCTTGCCGACATGTTCATCAAAGAATTAAATTTTGAGGGATTTTCCAAATTAAGGAGTCTCTCGAATTATGTGTTATTTTATACAGTGTTACTGGAAATGCTACATCATCACTAGAAACATCAGCTGCAACATACTRTTTACAACATTTATTTTTTATTTTTTTAATAACACATTTAGAACTTGCACTGTTTTCAACAACAAGAAGTTATTATTTTTAAGATGTGGTGTCATGCGTTCTAAAAGTTTCGAATTATAAAGTCGTGGGTTGACTTTCACAGAAACATGCGTTTCTCTCGGTGCGCTCAAAATAAATATCTTTTGATTTGTAAGATATCCTAGCGATATATTTATGGGTGGAGAATTACAATGCAAAACTCAAAATCAATGTAATCTACTTTTGTTTCTGCTGTGGATGTTTCTTTACTCCTGAACACAAAATCCTCAAATGCAATATGAATGACACTGTCATTAACCGAGTTAAGAATTGGCAACTCATTCACTTTGTTGATCGAATGTTAGTCTAGATGTCATCACACAAGTACTAACATCTTACTGTAATTGTGAATTCTATTTTTTATTTAGATCATCTTTTTAGACATAAAATAAGACATTCATGTTGGTGGATTTTGGCCGTATGGCTTGAATGTATATGAACAATATGCTCATAACAACATCCTATTTTTCTCTTTCTAACATTTTTGATAATTTAAGGTATGTCTGTCTGTGGGTTATAGTCGAGATTATTAAAATTTTCAATATGAGTTATTAATAAGTCTCTTTGTATATATTTAATAAGAGTCTAATTAATTAGTTATTTTAAGTTGAGTTCGTATGTTTGTCAAAACAGTGTTAGTGAGCTAATTAAACTTATCTCGTTTCTTTTTCCTCCCCGTTTTCTTTTCGTGTCTCTTTCTTTTATTATTTAATTTTTTTCCTTCTTTTCCCACTAGCATACTAATTATCCTTGAGTATTTAATATTCTAAGGTAAAGGTATTAGAATTATTCCGTTCCTAGTAGTCAAGAATTCAAAATAAAACTTCTCAAATTCCTACTACTTCTGCTCAAAGAATCATGAGCCCTAAAACTTCAAAATCCTCCAAAAAAACCTTCACCATTGTTACCGAAGTCGATGATGACACCAAAAATTATTATAAACACTTCAGATCTGTCGCGATACGTTCCACTGGATATTCGTGGTGAACATATGGCCGTTTCTTCTATTGAGACGAATGTTGGTGGGTCTGTTCTAACACCTTGTTCTAAGAAGGATGATGCTGAGAAATCGAGTGTTCCTACTGACTTAAATCTGGTTTTAGTACCGAATTCGGCAAAACCACATGCTGTAATCTTTTCGAGGGAACAAAGCTAATGAAGTTGATATTGAGAATCTACTGAATTTAAATTTATTGCTGAAATATTTGGTTGAGTGGGAAATTCGCTACTGAAAAGGTCTCGACGTCTGCGTGGAGTGGAGCCAAGATACTTGTCGAAGGCAGTTCCAGTGAGTATGTTGGGGTGGAACAAATAGTGATGACTCAGACTATGCTCCTCTTGAAGGCTTACTTGCCACGAAGAAGGAGATTCTTACTACCTCTTTTTTCTCTGATTATGATGATGAGAATGTGACCCAGTTCAGGGTAAATAGGCACAAATTAACTCTCTAAATATGGTTGCTCTTAATTATGAGTCGGAGGTGGTTACAGATGAAGAATCACTGACTAATGAAGATGCTCAACTAGCTTCCTTACTGCTGAAGTCTCCTAGGAGAAAGGCATCTGCTCGAACTGGACCTCAGGCAACATTTTCCTCTGCTCCATAGCATCCGGTGTTTCTAGTCCACCAACTTAACATTCATCTCTAACTTCTAGTGAATCATCTAAAAAGACTATTTCATGAGAAAACCCCTGAGGTTGAAACCACAATTAAAGAGAATGCTGGCACTCCAATGGATGTTGTCAAGGAATCTTGTGTACCCGATTCACCCAAGGATCCTGCTCACCTTGTCAGTTCTATCTCCAGCAGCTCCACCAAATCTGAAACTTCTACCGATGAAGATTTTGGAATCAACCCTACCAACCTTTGAGAACCTTAAGAGGAGCAGGAGGAACTAGAGCATGAACAGGAGGAAGATGAAGTTGTACCTGTTTTGTTGGCTGTTGTGAACCAAAGATTGAGGTAAGTTCATCTTAAACCCCTCGCTTTTACACTTCGGGGGCATGGGAGCATTTTAATGACCTACAGAATCGTGGGCTCATTAATGAAAGGAGGGTAGATCATGAGAAGTTTGAGAAGAAAAACTTGAACTATTTTTTTACTAAAAGAGGACTGACTTCAACAATAACTACTGTTATACCTTATCTGCGTGATGTTGTTCTTAAGTTTTATACCAATATACTTCCATCTATGTCTGATCCGCTGTCTACTATTTATGGGCATGTGTTTGTGCGAAAAAAGGCATATGCTTTTACCCTTTCAGATATAAATAAATTCTTTGGTATGGAGGACTATGAATAAAGGGTCACGGTTGATGATTTTGATGAGGTTACCAGGTTCATCTCTGGTAATAGGGTGCAGAAATGGCCAAGATTTTTTCTTAGCTCTCATATCATCTCCTTGCACTTTATGCTTCATAAGGTAGTGGTTTGTAATTAGGTACCGACCATGAACACCACAGTTGTAACAAGACCTCAAGATTGTGCATTGTATCAGATAGAATATGGGATGCAGTTCAAGTTAAATCATTTTTGAGAATATTTTGAAGTTTGCTACCTCTACAGAAACCTAGGTTGGGTTGCCTTTTCCCTCGCTCATATATTCAATTCTTGCAGATCAGGGTCTAAGACACTACGAGGATGAGCACTTTAGTGGGGAGATGGATCTCTTTGGGCTTAATCACAAGCACTTCGAGGGACCACATCGAATCATTGACCTGCCTCTGGTATTTCCTGATCATGAGCCAAGTAACGAGGTGGGTGGCACTGCTGATCCGCAAATTGTTGCTCAAAATGCCAAAGCCACACAGACTAACATGCATTACTCTTACCTCTTCGTCCATTACTATCTTTCATTCTAATTTGCAGGCACATCTAGGACTAACATGTGAGCAGATAGCAAGCATTCAAGCACACCTTAATGGACTGCTGGCGTTGTGGGCATTCTATAGGAAAGCTCTCCTTTGCATTCTAGTCAAAAAGGGGGAGAAGGCAACAGTGGTGGTAATGACTCTCCTGCTGGCTCTCTGATCCATAAAGGAAAGGAGAAGGCATTTGCTGATGACAATGATGATGATGGTTCTCTCATAACTACTATAAGGCGTTCTATGCGGCGACTGACTCGTGGTGCTGACCAAGTGGTACAATTGTTTATTTTTTGAATATTAATTTTTTGTGGTACTTATAAACTTCATGCTTTATTTTCTCGTGCTGGATATTATTGTTGGATATTTGCTATGAAAGCAGTCTGTTCTTGATTGAAAGTTAAAATGTTATTGTCATTTTCACCAACATTTCTGGCATGACTCTTATTCAGGGGGAGTTTACATTATGTAACTTAAGGGGAGTTGTTTGGTTGTTTTGTCCATAAAGACAAAAGGGAGAGATTAATAGGAATTTTATTTCCTACCGATTTTTATTATTTCATTTTTTTTTTACTTTCTAGACGCTAAGTTTATTAGGTTGTTAAATAGATTATTTTTATAAATTTATATAATAAGTGTCCTTTACTATAAAAAAAAAGTCTATTTTCATATTTATCTACTTTCTTCACATATTTAAAGTTGTTTATCAAAACTTTATTTTAACAAACTAGAACTCTACCAAGAAAAGATATACATTTGTGTATATAGAACAAGACTCATTGATCGAGAGAGAGGGAGAAAAACAGAAAGATAACAAGAAGGAAGAATTTGTCGTTCCTTAGATGTGTGTTCTTCAAGATTGTATTGATCAAACTTGAAAGTTTTACGGACAACTCAAATGTTGTTTAGAACAACTTGCTCAATTAGAAAATTTTCATATATTACTAGATGCTATTTGTTTACTTTCTCTATGAAATGAATACATCATTATTTCTAATAATTTTTTTTTTTCTGTTGAGGTCACGAGCTATCAATTTTTAAGGGACAATTCCTATATGCTCCATTAAGTAAATGTTTTATCTCAAATACTCTATTAAAAATATTAACTTCCCATATAATCAATTATCTTCCCATTTGATCTAAACTACTACATAAGAATACTACTTTACCCTTATTAATGATTTTTTTCCTTTCAATTTTTTTTCTTTATTCAATATTTAATACTACACTGTGTATTTTCATACTACATAATGCAATTTCATACCTTTACTGTATGCAATCATAATTCTATACTATTAAATTTTATACTTTTAATCATTATAAGCAAAATTTCACACTAAATCGTGAAATTTTATACTATATCATGTAATTATTTTATGTAATATGTCATACTAAAATATAACCTCTTTTTTCACAATTTATGTTTTTAAATTTCAATTTGATACTATATATAAAATTCAAACTGCTATTGTGCATTTCATACTAAATTTACAATATCAACAAAATTTTATACTATTATATTTTGAAATTCGTACTACTATTATCAAATTACATATTATTATGTTTTAAAACTCATACTACCATTATCTTCGTAACTTTAATAAAATTCAAAAATCAATAAAATACTATTATATTTTAAAATTCATAATACCATTATCAAATTATGTACTAACCCTACCAGATTGCAAACTGCATTATGCATTTTTTTTTTTAAAAATTTTAGATTGAACTGTCAAATTTTATATTAAATTGCACAAGATAAATCCATACTACACAATATTTTCAAAACAAAAATACATACTCCACCTAGTATAATTTCATACTACTCATTACATGAGGAGCAAAATTCATAAGCCACTATTATTATTATTATTATTATTATTATTTTATTATTATTGTTATTATTGTTATTATTATTATTATTATTATTATGTTTTTAGGTGTATGGGTAGATTTGAACATTTAAGTTGTAATTTTGATTAAATAGGATGTATTTGACTAAATAGGATAAAAAGAATTCATTAAATTATATGACAATTAGTGGTAATGGGAGTGTAGTAAATGATAATTTTCCTAATTTTTAACTTATAATCAAAGTTATTTACATGTGTTTATTATTATTTACTCTTACATACTTAAATACTAGTATTTATTATTCCATCCAGGGGCGGAACGAAGGGGTGCTCCCCTGGCCCATGGCACAAATTTATTTTGTAATTAAAAAAAATTTATATTAAAAATAGTAAAAAAAATTATATTTGAATTAGGGTTAAATAAATTTGGGTAAAGTTATTAGGGTGGACTAACTATGCCCCTGATTTCATCATCACAACTAATATTTATATTCAATTTATCTTTATATTATCCGATAACTTCAAAACTTTCATCTTATATTATGAGCTGGGCATTCAACCTAATATCGTATAGCCGGCCAAACAAGTGGTCGTGTTCGAATCTCACCTCTCTAAGGGCTTAAACGTTTATGTTAAACTAACAAAAAAAAAAAGAAAAAAAATGAGAAAGACAAAGACGAAAAAGAAAAAAAGACTAGAAAAGAAAACAAACCTAATGACTAATGACTGTTAACTTGACGAACTTCACTTCCACCTAATTTCTTTTGACTTTACCCAATTCTATAGTAAATGCAAATTTCAATGTGATAATAATTACAATATTTGACATAGGGTTATGCTGATTCTTGAAAGTTTATTCATATATATATCCGAGATGCTATTAACCAATATACACAAGCCATAAGAAACCAACAAAATTACATATTCTTATGGCTACTCTCAATTGCTTCTCTCTCTTAACGACATTTCTGATTTATTCATCTCTTTTATTAGTTTTATTTTCATATTTTCCAGAGAAAAGTGTGGCTTTAGGAAGCCATTTTGAGACCATTGAAATTACTTCACTTTTAACAGCCCCTGACTGCAGACGTTCCTTCACTGGTACCATAATTTTACGTAATCTTTTTTTTTGTTTTGTTTTGCTTTGTTTCGCGTTTACATGTTCATTTCGTTTTTAGCCGAAAGAAAGTGTCTTTTGCTTACAAATCTTTTTCTGCAACTCTTATTAGCCAAAAAATAATGAGTATTATTTTAAGTGATTAATTGTTAATGGGCTTTTTAGCAATTCGATGTATTTGTACAATCTTTTGTGGAATGACTTGCACCACTTTTTGTATTCTCGGGTGGGAGAAATAAAAGAGTTGACACTCAATTCTGTACAGTTTAATTGTAACAGTTATTTGTGGAAAAGATTACAATACTTTCAAGACAAATTTAAAAGGAGTAACATAGACTTTTGACGTTCGTCAAGTGTCCAAAAAAAGTATATGCTTGATTATTAAATAAAAACGAGAAACTGAAGAAAGAAAATAGATAATACAGATCTTATTGTATTATATATGTTATTCCAAAAAAGAAATTGTTTAAAAATAAAATTTTTGAAAAAGAATCTCAAAATCAGAGATATTCTTAATTTGCTTTTTTTAGGGGCTGGACTAGTTTTCAAGTGTAGAGTTAGATATAAGAAATTGCTGGTTCATCATTAAACAGGTAACAAATCTCAATCTTGGATTCGGAGTCTCAGAACAAACACCCGATTTAAGTATTTATGATGCAGAGTTAGAACTAAGGTTTGGACGTTGATCAAGAGTTGAGTTTTGATCATTCTTGTAATTATGATGCAGATCAAAACTCAAGATTGGAAGTTTTTCACAGGTATGGTCCATGTTCGAACCCTGGAGCTGGAAGTCCATATAATATGCCCTCAGCCCATGATATCCTCCAGCAAGACCAATTGAGGGTCCAGTCTCTTCAAGCTCGGTTCAAACCCAACTCAAAGAAACAAAATTCACAATTCCAGGACACAAAAGAAGCCAATCTCCCTGTCCAATTCAGCCCCGGCGACTACACCGTCAATGTCGACATTGGCACACCCGGACAACAACTAACTCTCATTTTCGACACGGGCAGTGATCTAATCTGGACTCGATGCTCGGATACGCTCTCCTCATCGGGCATTAACTTTAACGCATCCGCCTCATCTTCATTTTCCACCATCCCTTGCCATAATTCGTCTATATGCACCGAGCTCCTCCCCATCCACATGTGCAACGAGTTCTACAGTACGAATGACACGTGCTTCTACGGTCTCCAATATGGTGATGGGTCGTACTCCATAGGAGCATTTAGCATGGAGAGCCTTAACGTAACACAAACTGGTGACGTGTTTCCAAATTTCTTATTCGGCTGCGCCCAAGAAATCGAGGACGACGCTTATAGCGACGTTGCTGGGATGTTAGGCCTCGGCAGAGACACTATATCATTTGTGTCCCAAACAGAGGAAACGTATCGGGGGGTGTTCTCCTATTGCTTTCCCTCGACTCCAAGCTCAACCGGGTTTTTGAAACTAGGACAGAAAGACCATTATCCGAATGATGTGAAATTCACACCTTTAATTACCAACTCAAAGCACCCATCATTCTACTTCATCCATATTATCTCAATAAGCGTGGGTGGCGTTCAACTGCTGATAGACCAGTCATATTTGGATTACCCTGGAACCATTATAGACTCCGGCACTGTGATTACCCGCCTCTCAATGTATGTCTACACCACGATGCGCGACGAGTTCCAGAAGCAGATGAATGATTCTGGTTACCAGCTTGCAACGGATGCTGTTTCCCTCTTGGATACTTGTTATGACACTAGCAACCACGAAACGATCACCGTTCCCACTATATCCTTCACCCTTAACGGCAACGTGACCGTTGATTTGAATTCTTCTACAACACTTTATGCCATTGATCCGACGTTGGCATGCCTTGCTTTCGCCGGGAATAGTGACCATAAAGATTTGTCCATATTCGGTAATACTCAGCAGAAGACATTTGAGGTGATGTATGATGTTGACGGAGGAAAACTAGGGTTTTTTCCTAATGGATGCCATTGACTACTCATGATCGTACAAGAATATTTGTGTTAGTGATAATTAGTGTGTGTGTGTGCGCGCTGCAATAAACATTAATTATACATAGGTTCACGAAGCTGGAATAAGTTAGTAGCATTAATTCGCTCTGGTTGATGAGATTGTAAGGTGGAAAAGCTTTTTATCTTTTGAAATTTAGTACTTGTATTTTATGGTATGATCTTTTTACAATTTCATAAGTTGACTTTATACTCATGGAATTTAAAGTATTTGAATGTTGTCATTGCATTTACCATTCTCCAGTGAATGCTCTTGTGCAATGTTTTTAAGCAAGGAAGTGAAATTTAAGCCGAATTTGAGATCCCTGTTTCACTCAGTATTTTCTTCTTATACTTTAGAAAATGAGATTATCATTTACATGTTTATGTATTGATTCAGTTTGAAAGAAAACGTGAAACACTAAATAGTTTATATAATTAATACTTCAAAAAAAAAGGGTATAGTTGTCTTACAAAAGTAGTTGATATTTATTCATTTGTATAATTTGTATATTTTATGTTAATTGTAGTTTTAAGCAGTATAAAATGTGTACTTTACGAAGAGCGTAAAATTAAGGGAAAAAATTCTTTGCCACCTGTACTTGTAGCCTGAAGGTTACAAAAAGCAAAACCCACACACTTTGGGTTGTTAATAACAATAAAAAAAATATTAGGTTGCAAACCATAAAAACGCTGCAAGTACAGGTGGCAAAGAGTTTTTTTCGCTAAATTAAATAGCAACAAAAATTAGAAAAAAGTCGTTTCCTATGTAATGGCTACACGGATCTTCTACCATGTTACGGAGCTCAAATCCGCCCCAAATTTGGACTCGTCCAGACAATTTGAATTTGATATAAAATGGGATTTTCCTCATTCTAACACTTTCTCTCTCCACGTTTTGTAGAAAATATCTCCACCTGCCGCCAAACCTTGTCTTTTCGTTGAAACAATTGCGCCTCCGGCCTCGCCGTGTCACACCCACGCCTCCGCCCGTCGTGCCACAATCGCTTACATCGTGGATATAATATCTATTGTTTCTTGGGACAATTCCCGTATAGTCCAAAAGGGAAATATTTTTTTTCTAAACAATCCATTGAAAATATTAATTTCCCATTTACTCATTAATTTCTCATTTAATCAAACTTAATACATAAGTGTACAAGTTTGCCCTTACTACCCAATTTTGTTTTATTTTTAATTTTCTTTTCATTTCTTCCAGTTTTTTAAAATAAAATTTATAGTAATTTTAAACTACCCATGGTGGAATTCCATACTACCTATGTTTTCAAATAAAATTAATATTAGTTTTATACTACTCCTGGTCGAATTTCATACTACTCATGTTTTCAAATAAAATTCAGGGTCAATTTCTATATAGACCATTAGTGAAATATTTGTTTCGAAATAGTTAATTAAAATCTCTAACTTCCCAGTTAATTCAAAATATAATTTCAAATTTTCTTTTCTTTTTCCTTTCAACTCTAATTCATCCAAAATTCATACTATTGTGTATTAATTTTATACTAACCACCAATCTTGGATAATTATAATTCAATACTACATAAAAAAATGCATACTACATTTATTACATTGAGAAATTAATTTCATACTACTCGTCAATCTTGAACAATCATAATTCTATACTACATAAATAAAGAAATTATACTACATTTAGAAATTATATACTACGTCGAGAAAGTATATACTATATTGAGAAATTAGTTTCATACTACTCACCAACCTTGGATAATCATAATCTAGACTACATCAAAAGAAATCATACTACATTTAGAAATTATATACTACATCGAGAAATTAATTTCATACTACCTATCAATTTTGGACAATCATAATTCTATACTATATAAAAAAAATCATAGATAAGTGAGATTTCATCGTCATTTGATTTTGAATTGAGAAATTGAGATTTTGGTTATTGATGTTAGACTTGAGACTTTCATCCATTTATTATGGGAATTTAATGGGATTGTCATTTGTGAGTGTATGTGGATTGTGTAAGAGAAAATGAAGGGAAAAAAAGGAAAGGGAAAGATCCAGGGATGATTAGGATGGACCATATTAATGAGATATATATCAGTTTTTTTGTTTTGTTTTGTTTTGTTTTTTTTGTTGTTGCTGAAAGGGGTATTCTAAATATTTTAGGTATAATTTGTGATTTAATAAGATAGACAAGATTTAATGGAAAAAAATAATCTTGTTGTATTATATGGGAATTTCTGTTTACCATGATGTATTATATGTGAATTATTCCTTGTTTCTTCTGGTTGTTTCTCTCTCCCCGACCCACCCCCAGTCCTAGAAGGAGAAAAAAATCAGTGACAACCCTCGCGTCTTGAATGTGCCTCCACCATGGATGTAACGCCAATTGATGCGAGTTTGTGTGTTAATTATAATCAAATCCCAAATCTAAATTTTGTTAGTTCCAATCCATCTTCCTCCGCGCTTCCACCGCCACTTTATTGCAACTCCACCATGGATCTGCCACTAATTGAGACAGATTTGGCAACTGGATCGGAGCACGAAACCTCGATTATGAAGCTATTATTTGTTGTAATGAAGTTTATAAAAAATGCCTTAATTCGCAAATGAAAATGAGCACGACTATTTAGATTCAACATAAATCATTGAAGAAGGTATACTCTTCATTATTTATTTGAAGTTTCGAAATTGTATGTTCTGTGGGATAATTTTTTAAATTGTATGTTAATGGTAGAAATTGACAATTTTTGTACAAACTCTGACACTTGCTTTACTAAATCTGTCACTTGTTATATGTAAACTCAATTGCATTCTATAACGTGGCATGATTTATTTTTTACTTGATGTGGAGTAATATATTTGTTGTAAAATGTCACTTTCTCAACAAACCTTGCCACTTTTGAGTATAAGAACTGTCATTTTTATGAGATTCTGAATTATATTGCATATTTTTGATGTACCTTAATTTGTTGGTAGAAGCAACGCATCACTTTGTATGCAAACGTCATTTTTCTTTACGAACACAGTCACTTGTTATAGATAACTATATTGCATTCTAAGATTGCCACTATTGGTTGGAAGTTGTTGGTAGAACAACGTGTCACTTTGTATGTAAAATAATATCACTTTTTTGTTGGTAGAAGCAACGCATCACTTTGTATGCAAATCAATGTCATTTTTCTTTACGAACACAGTCACTTATTATAGATAACTATATTGCATTCTACGATTGCCACTATTGGTTGGAAGTTGTTGGTAGAAACCACGTGTAACTTTGTATGTAAAATAATATCACTTTTCTTTACAAACACCATCACTTACGATAAGGCGACGTTCAGGATACGGGTATTACCCATGGCACCATATAGCACCCGTCAGCATTTTTTGGTGGGTTTGCTGATGGGTTGGACCCGTCATCATTCACAAAATATTGTAAGAAAGAGATTTATTTATCTGGGCAGGCCCCCAGCCCACCCGCAGACCTGACCCACAATCCTCCACTCATATGTAAAATAATATCACTTTTCTTTACAAACACCATCACTTACGATAAGGCGACGTTCAGGATACGGGTATTACCCCCCATGGCACCATTTAGCACCCGTCAGCATTTTTTGGTGGGTTTGCTGATGGGTTGGACCCGTCATCATTCACAAAATATTGTAAGAAAAAGATTTATTTATCTGGGCAGGCCCCCAGCCCACCCGCAGACCTGACCCACAATCCTCCACTCAACCCAGCTCATCCGGCATCAATATAAATCTCACATATGGCATGGGTAGGATTCGAACCCGTGACCTCTTGTAAATGGAGGAGCAGTGTTACCGTCTCGCCAATGCAATTACATGTAAAAGTTTATATAATCTTAATATATATTAGATTTGTAAATTAAGTTATAAATATATTTATAATTAAATATATTATATTTATAATGTAGATTATATTTATAAATAATGATATTATAAATATATATATATATATATATATATGTATATATTATAAATATATATTATATATAAATAATGATATATAATTATTATAAATATATAATATTTTTATAAATATATAAAAATTATATTATATTTATAAATGTATATAATAAGTAAGTTATATTTAATATTAATTATATATTATATTATATTTATAAATTATTAATATAATTACATATTTAATATTATAATTTATTAATTATATTATAAATATATAATATAATTTTAAAATGTATTATAATTAAATAGTATTTATTGAAAGTCATGTTATATATATATATATATATATATATATATATATATATATATATATATATATATATATATATATATATATACTATATATTAATTAATATAATAAATATTATTTTAAATATATATTATAATATTAATTATATTATTTATAATAATTTATAT
>BMAC01001089.1:129944-143232 GCA_014905375.1 Phtheirospermum japonicum
GGTGGACGGCGACGGCGACGGTTGCTCGGACGCGGCGGCGGATGGACGGCTTCTTTCTCTTTCTTTCTCTTTTTTTTCCTGAAACAGAGCAAGTGACAGTGGATGAGCCCGCTGCTTCAATTTAGGTCAAACTTTCCGAGGGAACAAGGTCCCTCGGAAAACCGAGGGATTCAAAATCCCTCGGATTATTCCTTTTTTTTATTAAAACATTCCGATGGATTTTGAATTCCCTCGAAAATTTCAAAAAATAAAAAAAAATCGAAATAAATCGAAAAAAATATGTTTTATTTCCGGGACGCCGGGGCGCACTCCTCCCCGCCCCGGTCGTAATTTCTCGAGTTTTGTTTCTATTTTTTACTATTTTTTCAAATTTTTCGGGGTTTTTTCCATTATTCATATAAAATCTAAAAAAAAAAATAGAAAACGCGTGCGGACGATCGACGCCCGACGCCCGTGGTTCCACGACGCCGAGGCGCACCCCTCCCCACCTTGGTCGTGAAATGATGGGATTCGTTTTTATTATTTACTAATTCTTCTATTTTTTGGGGCTTTTTTTATTTTTTTTAAATCGAAAAAAAATAGAAAACGCATACTAAACGATCGACGCCCGACCCCCGTGGTTCCACGACGCCGAGACGCACACCTCCTCCAATATCGAAAAATCACGACGCTACGTCGCTTCACGTTTCCAACCGAAGGAGTTCATCGATCAATCGTATCTTGTTGTTGGTCGAACCCCACGACACGTGAGGGCACGCACGTGCTCGTTGGTATTTTACGATCGAATTTGGGGTCAAAACCATCCCCACGTGCCTAAGATGATAGGACACCTTACCAGACATTTTAAAAATGTCTGGTAAGGTGTATTTTTTTATCGATTTCGTTTTTACGATTTTTCTATTTTTTTTCTATTTATTTCGATTTTTTTTATTTTTTGAAATTTTCGAGGGAATTCAACATCCCTCGGAATTCCGAGGGATTCTTTCAAAAATCCCTCAGAATTCCGAGGGATTTTGAATTCCCTCGAAAATTTCAAAAAATAAAAAAAAATCGAAATAAATCGAAAAAATGAAAAAAAATTAGGAAAAAAATATGTTTTATTTCCGGAACGCCGAGGCGCACCCCTCCCCGCACCGGTCGTAATTTCTCGGGTCTTCTTACTATTTTTTACTATTTTTTCGGGGTTTTTTTGTTTTTGAGAATTCCATTATAAGCAAAATCGATCTTTAATAATTTAAGAGGCTAAAATAAAATTTACTTATTTATATACAAAATTATGCTACTCTATTTTTTATTTTTTTTGGCAATTTGTGATTTTCACATGACTAATAATAATTTAACCATATAGCTGTTAGACTAAATTGCAATAATATTGTATCGAAAATGAAAGCATAGAAACTTACGTTGAGGTGATTGGTGGAGAAGCAGTTTTGAGGAGAGAGAAGAGTTCAAACTTGTACGGACGGTGAGGAGAAGCATAGAAAATTAACATGCCTATTTGTTAAATAGAAAAATAGAAAAAAATCCAAAAAAATATTAAAAATAGAAACAAAACCCAAAAAATTACGACCGGTGCGGGGAGGGGTGCACCTAGGCGTTCCGGAAATAAATTCTATTTTTTTTATCATTTTTTCTATTTTTTACGATTTTAATTATTTTTTAATTTTTTTAAATATTAATTAAATTTTCGAGGGAATACAATTTCCCTCGAAATCATTCCGAGGGAATACAATTTCCCTCGGAATCATTCCGTGGGAATCCGTCATCCCTCGGAATGATTCCGATGGAAATTGTATTCCCTCGGAAATTTAATTAATATTTAAAAAAAATTAATAAATGAAACCGAGGGAAGCAAATATCCCTCGGTTTTCCGAGGGACTACTTCCTTCGGAAAACCATCCGTCGGTTATCCCTCGGTTTGTCGTTCGATAATTATGGCGGCAAATTTTGGCGCCCGAATTTTCGAGGGAATTTTATTCCCTCGGAAAAAACCGAGGGATTTGTCTGTCCCTCGGTTTTCCCTCGAAAATTTTCGAGGGAATTCAGTTCCCTCGGTTTTTCCCTCGAAAAACTGCTGTTTTTTTGTAGTGATCACCGACAATATCATATGCAAGCTTTCAGATATCAGCTGTAATTTTTGAAGTGTTGACAAGTCAAGAGACCAACTGCATCCCTTCTTTGTATAAAATAGGGGGCATTGGTTTTTAGTTTCTCAACGATCCTAAAAAATAATGGTTGCTCATTCGAAACCGCCTTTGAAAATCTTGATCGCTAAAAATGAGATTTTGGGCAAAGTAATTTTGGAATCTTTTCGCTCTTGCTACACGTTCCTGGTCCTTTTTCGTCCTCGTATATCGACGTCGAGAACTTGACCCTCCCTCTCCAAGAAGCATTATTGGTGTTACATAATCATGTTTCACGGGGTGGGTCGTAAAATAGTACGTGATTGACAAACGAGTCATGCACAAACTAAGTGAATGTTCAAGATCGGAGGATGATGAATTTGAACTCGAATTATCCATGAAAATTGAAAGACAAATAAAAAAGATTGGAGTTTGAAAGAAATAATGTGGTTTGGAAGGAAAATGAAAGACAGTGTGTAAAATGAAGTGAGAATGGTGCTATTTATAGAAGTTTGGGAAAAACTTGAAAAAACTAGTCGTTAAACTTTTTTTTTATGTATTTTTTATTATTTTTTGAATTACAAAATTATAAAATATATATTTTCTATTTTTATTATTTTTTCCATTTTTTTAAATTTTATTTGTATATATTACAATTTTTATATTTCTCTAATGTATATAATGAGTTATAATTTATTTAAATATTTTTTCCCGAACAAAAGTTTTCTAAGAAGAAAAATATGTTTATTAAATTATATTTTTCTGATTTATTTCAATTTTTTCGAATTTTTCAAAGTTAAAAATAATAATTAAAATTATAATTAAATGTGGATAGTTGAATCTCCAACAATCATGTAATCTCAACCACACAATATATTTTTCTTTTTTTTTAATAATCACTTTTGATTTTAATTTTGAATTTCTTGAACGTATTTTTTTTATTAAAGTTGAAATTAAGTTGAGACGTTGGATCTCCAGACGGCCTTTTAATTACAGATTTAGATTTTAAAAAAAAAATAGAAATCAACGCGGGTAAGTTTAGCCCGTGGGCCCCACATATGCGCGTGCCTTTCCCCGCGCGTAGGAGCGATCCGCGGGTATCCCCCAAATGGCCGCTTCTCTTCCCAGTGCACTGTATGTGCTCTTAGACTTTTTGAATAAGACAATAGAACTCATTATAGATCCTTTTCTCTTTTCTGTTTATTTTTTCCCTTCCATTTTTTTTTTGTAATGATCTTGGAGAATTTATGTAGGTCTCTGACATAGTAGTAAAGATGTACAAATAATCTAATCCAACTTCCACCCACCTGAACTCCTCAGTTCCACTTTTCTTTACTACAAAATCAAGAAATAAATAAAATAAAATTAAAGAAAAAAAAAAAGAGAAAGAAAAGCATTTATACTGGCTAGTCCAGTCCCACTCCCCCAGTGTGTTTTAAATCATTATCAACCTGCCACAGCCATATCCAAATAAATGTCCTTTTAATATTAAATACTACATATATTAACATTTTCAACTCTACCTTTCTCAACATAATCAGAATTACTTGCTAAACTCATAAATGGGAAAAACAGAATTTCGTGCTCACAATACATTCTCTCAGTACAAGCTGCTCATGCTGTTTTTTTATGCTGTCATAATTTTCCCTCCATTTTCTTCGAGTTTCTCGTTCGACTTTTACGCAAGTTCGTGCCCGGCCGCTGAGATGGTGGTCAAAAACACGGTCCGATCAGCTTCCGATTCCGATCCAACGGTCCCCGGGAAGCTCCTCCGACTGCTTTTCCACGACTGCTTTGTCGAGGTTATTATATATACTGAAAAAACATTTCTCATTCATTTGCAATTATAAAAAAAATATCAGGGGTCATTTTATAATTATCCATTTTAACAGGGGTGTGATGGTTCTGTATTATTACAAGGAAATGGAACCGAAAGAAGTGATCCAGCGAACAAATCATTAGGAGGGTTTTCAGTGATAGAGTCAGCTAAAAGAGTGGTGGAGATATTTTGCCCTCAAACTGTTTCTTGCGCTGATATACTTGCCTTGGCTGCTAGAGATGCTGTCCAATATGTAGTATTACTTATATTCATTCCAAATATATATATTTTTTATACCTTCATTTATTGTCCTAATCATATTATTATTATTTTGAATTAACAGGTTGGAGGACCGAATATTAAGATACCTACAGGGAGGAAAGATGGTAAAATCTCGATGGCTACAAATGTGAGACCAAACATTATAGACACAAGCTTCACATTGGATGAGATGGCTAATATTTTTTCTGCAAAGGGATTATCGATAGATGACCTCGTTACCCTCTCAGGTACACGATTTAACTAAACGTACGCGCGCACGGTATAAAATCTAAAAACCTGTGTCCATTTTCTTGGACATGCACCCAGAGTTAATTATTGCTTGGTAAGAGTTATTACTGAAGGCCCCATGCTACACGAATACACATTGCCGACAAACTTAGTAGCTACTATATGAATTTTGACCTTTAGGTAGTAATTTTCAAATTTTAAGTATTGAAAAGACAAAAAAATGAGTAAATATTTGTGAGTTTGGTCTCTATTTATCATACTCTTTACTCAGCATTTAAGAATCTTTTAAATGATTATCGATATCCTACAGCCTCTTCTTTGATGAATGAATATCCTAATTCCAAAACCAAGTCATTTTTGTAAAATAAAAATATGTGTTCCAAAGTATTTGTTCAAATTAAGGAATATAAATATTTGACCAACACACCCTCAATATATTATTAATATTCTTATTTAATTTCTTCTTTTCTTCCCCTTTAGTTATACTGTTACCATAAATTTGTTATTATTTCTTAAAATAAGCGAGGATAAAACTGGAATAAAGTAGTAAAAAGTTAACAACACTAATTCTGTAACAAAATTGAGTACTAAGCTTTTGTCTAGTTAAAAAATAAATCCACTTTATCTTTCGAAATTTGCAAGATAAAGATAATTACAGCAAGGGGTAATTTGTAGAGTGAAATATAACTGTTTTTTTTTTACCTTTCAAAAAAGGGATATTTACAAATATTACCCTTAGGTTTGGCGTACTTACAAAAAGAAAAAGAAACCTCATATAACTCCTGAAAATTCTCAAAAGATACACAATGTTAATATTAAGAGGTTATCTTTAATATTTTAATAAAACATGAATGTGGTTTTGAAATGCTTTTTACTTATGAAGGGTTGAATGTAAGACAAAATAAAATTTGAAGGGTAAGTTTGTAAACTTGAATATAAGATTTATTTTTTATTTTTTGTGAACTTGAAACTTGGATGTTGCTTAAACTCTATTTTTGCAGGAGCACACACAATTGGGAGATCCCATTGCAGCTCATTCAACGATCGGTTCAAGCTCGACCCGAATGGAAACTTTACATTACTCGATTCATCCCTAGACCGACAATACGCAGCCCAGCTAACGAAAATGTGTCCTGCTGGTGCTAATGATGACTCAGTCACGGTTAACAACGACCCGGGCACGCCCCTCCAGTTCGACAACCAATACTATAAGATTGTGTTGGAACATAAAGGTCTGTTCCAATCTGACTCTGCATTGTTTAGTGATGTAAGAACAAGGGATAGAGTGATGGACTTTGCAAACAATCAAGATAGTTTTTTTGAGAGCTGGAGTGTGTCTTTTTTGAAACTTGTTAGCATTGGTGTGAAGACAAATGACGAGGAGGGCGAAATTCGACAATCTTGTTCTCTGCCTAATAGATGAATTTGCTAATTTCATTAGGAAATTAATACGGTTCTATTCGGTTTATAGGTTTGCTATTTAATAAGAATAATATTAAATCACCCTTATATATTAATAACCTATGTGTATGCTTTGTATACTTCGATAGACAAATAAAAAATTTTGGTGCTTCGTTTAGAAATGGCAATGGGTAATGGACCCGATAGGTACCCGCAAAAATTACCCATAACGGGTAGGGGAATTACCCATCTAATGGGTATGGGTAATTACCCACAATATTTATTGGGTACGGGTACGGGTATGGGTACTTTAGTACCCACCCCACCCCATACCCATACATATAATATAAGTGAATAATATATATTTTAAAGGAAAACATTTGTATTATATTCGAAACTCAGATTCTAAATATAAGGTAAAATAAATTTTGTAATCTTTTCAATTTGTATTATCAATTTTTATTTGACAAGAAATAATTAGTATATGACATTAATATTTATTTGGCAAGTTGTGGAGCGTGCCGGAGGATCACATTTAAATTTTGATGATTTAGTGGTGTGGTATTGAATTATATTTCAAGTTTATTTTAAATGATTCATAATATTTCCTTATTTTTGGATTTTATAAAGCGTTAATTATTATTAGTTATTTTATTGAACTGAGATTTAAGTTTTAATCAATATATTTTTTTTAATTTCACATTTTGCAGGTTGTTAACATGCAGGTAATGGGTCTGGGTACTAAAGTACCCATAGGGTATGAGGATGGGTATAAGATTTGCTACCCACACGGGTATGGGGATGGGGACGGGTATATTTTTAAAACGCGGGTATGAGGATGGGTATTTTAGTACCCTCTACCCATACCCTACCCATTGCCATCCCTAGCTTCGTTTGCTTATGTGTCATTCGAATCTAATATTTACCTAATTTAATATTTTTCTTTTTATTGTATCTTATCTAATTTAATACTTTTCTTTTTATTTTATCTTATCTAATTTAATTCTTTTATTATATTTTTCCTTATTCAATACTTTCATTTGATTCTCCTAATATAAAAATAGAAATAAGTCATATATAATTAGTAGATAATATAAATTAGTTATTTTAATTAAAACTAAAACTACATATGGAATAGTTTTAATTAAAAGGATTTTATTATGAAAATAATTAATAAGTTTTATTGATAATATAATTTAAAATAATTTTATTTTTGGAGTTTTGAATATTATATATAGGTAAAATATGAGTTATTTACAATAATTTAAGTAAGTAACTAAATATTAGATATTTATTCAATCTAAACATAAAAATATTAAATTATATGTTAATAATTAATAAACATTGATTAGACACCAGTACAATGCGACACGGGTTGGGAGTATGACATCTTTTGAATATCTAAAAGTATGTAAGTAATAATTACTAATGAATTTATTGTAAACATTAATATATGAAATTATTAAATAATAATAATTAATAAAATATATATTAGAGACGGATTTAGAATGTGACGTCTTTTAAAATTTTGTAAGTATGTAACTAAAATTATTAATGAATTTAATTTAAACACCAAATACAAAATTATTTAATATTTATAATAATTAATAAATAGATTATACATGTACAAGGCACGGGTTGGGAATACATTATTTTAATTTTTTTATTTTAAATTTAAAATTAAATCATTATCACAAATATTTTTTATATTTATCTTTTGATAAGTCCCGTATAATACACGGGTGTTAAATAAGTATATATTTATGCAAAATTCTCCTAATGTATGTGCCTACTTCGTATGCTTTGTTTGCTTAATAAAAAAAATTGGTGTTTCGGTTGCTTATGTGTCATCCGAGTCTAATTTTTACCTAATTTAATATTTTTATTTTATTGTATCTTGGATAATTTAATATCTTCTTTTTATTATACTTAGTATATTTTTTTATTCTGTCTAATTCAATAATTTTCTTTTATACTCCTAATATAATAACATAAACAATATAATAAGTAGAAAAAAACTAAATTAATTATTTTAATTAAAAGATAGATTACATATGAAATAACTTTAATTACAAATTTTTTTTTGAAAATAATTAAATAAATTCTATTTATAATAAAAGTTGAAATAATTTAATTTTAAAATTTTAAATATTCTATATATGAAAATTATGATATATTTGTAATAATTGGAGTATGTAACTAAATATTAGTAATAAACTCAATCTAAATATAAAAAAAATAAATTATATAATAATAATTAATTAATATTTATTAGACAATGACACAATACAAGAGGGCTTGAAAGTATGACACCTTTTGAATTTTTCAAAGTATGTAACTGTAATTACTAACATAATTAATTTACACATAAAAATATAAAACAATTTAATAATAATTAATTAATATAGATTAGACGGGTTGAAAGTGTTACATCTTTTGAATTTTTATAAGTATTTAAATATAATTATTAACGAATTTAATTTAAATATTAAAATATAATATTAATCAATAATGATAATAATTAATATACTGAACAGGGCACGGATTGAGAACACATCTTTTCAATTTTTTATTTTAAATTTTAAATTTTATAATTTTCACAAATATTTTTCATATTTAATTTTTTTTAATTCCGTGTAATACACGGGTGTTAAACTAGTTTCATATTTATTGAAAAATTTTATTTTTCCAGCATCTTGGTAGGTAATTAAAATTAAAATAAACAATAAAATAGAAATGCCAAAATCGGTTCGGTTAAGTTCATATCGCACTATACCAAAACCGAACCGAACCCAAAATATCAAACCAAAATCATTTTCATGTGAAAACCGACCAAACTGGATTGTTTAATCAGTTCAACTTTGCTCACTTCTATTGGTAGTAGAATATTATCATAATAATAATTAATTTACAATGTTTCAAAGTTTTTTATATATATTATTTTAGACTTTATTCAATAACTATTTAACATTTAGTTAATTTATTGTACTTTTATCCCACAGTAAAATGTTTTAAGATATATTATATATTATCTTATAATATTTTCCATATTTTTTTATTTTAGTTTATTTTAATTTTATTTACTAATTATTTATATTTTAAATATTATTTTCATTATAATCTTATTTTGTGTTTTAATTATAACGAATATTATTATTTATACAAAAAATAAACTTATAGCGAAAATAATTATGACAAAGTGAATTTAATAATTACTATAATTTTTGTTTAAAATTCTATTTCATAGTTATTTATAATTCAAATAATTATTTTCATTATAATTTATTTTTGTATTTTAGTTTATAACAAAAAATAATTACTTAAATACAAAAAATAAATTTATAACAAAAATAATTATTTAAATACAAAAAATCATTATTTAACGTAAATAATTATTTAAATACAAAATAATTTTTTAATTACTTTTAGAGACAGTTTTGTAATGAACTATCTCCTGTGAGGAGAATACTCCACCCCTGGGTTGTCTAAGATTTTTAGAGGATGTTTTTGTTATGAATCGTGTCCTTTGGGAAGAATATTCCACCACTACTAGTTTGTGTAGGAGCTTCGAAAGTTGGAGAGATGCAAGTTGTTTTGGACAATCTCAATGAATAAGGTGTCTGTCACGCCCCATTTTCGAAAAATGTAAAATTTGATTTTTCATAAACAAAACTTTCAAAAACAAGGGCATGAGTTTTCAATAAATTACAATCACAACATAAATTGAGCGGAAGCGTGAATAAAAACTTAACATTTATTTAAAACAGGAAATTCACTTAACGCATCAAATAGTAGTACTCGACTATTCAAGACGTTTTAAATAGAAACACAAGTCTCAAACTTTATTTTGAATTTGACATAAAATTAAAGATACCAATCCATAGAAAGGAAAATAAAATAGCATCGAAAATAACATCTTCGCATCCACCGCCTCGTACCACATCCAACTCCTCAACCTGAAAAGTTTGATAGAAATGGGTGTGAGCTTTCAACTCGCTCAGTGGGGATTTGTTTGTCAACATTAAACACGAATCATACAAACCATAAATGAATAGCTACAACACACTGTCAGTCGTTCATAGATGTTGGTCAACCATGGATTTAGCTCGAAAGCTACTGTTGTTTTAGCCCGAAAGCTACTGTTGTTTTAGCTCGAAAGCTACTATGGAATGTTGCATTGAGACATAAATAATTCACATAATCGCATATAACATAGACAAACATAGAAATATTCGTATATGTTAACCAGAAATCATATAAATCATAAATGAATGGCTACAACACACTATCATTGTTTTAGCTCGAAAGCTACTATGGAATGTTGCATTGAGACATAGATAATTCATATAATAGCATTTAACATAGACAAACATAGTTTTGAAAAGAGTTTAGAATCACCCACCTTTGAATGCGTTTCGTGAAAATGCGAATGTAGATGCTCGTGCTTGAAAATTCTACTTTTGAGATCCCTCGTTTCCTACATTAAAATAATAATTCAACTTAGTGCTTCGCTTTAAAAAAAATGGATTTGGATAATTGAAAAGATAATTAAACCATAGCCATGAATTGAATGTCGGGTTAGGGAAAACAAAGCCAACAGGGTTGTTTTAGTCGGGTTCTTGGAATTGGAGGGATAAAAATTGAAGTTTTGGGTAAATTGGAGGCTCAATTGAATAAATTTGGAAGTTTTGGGGTCAATTGGATAAAAGGGAGAAATTATGGGGGTTTAATTGCAAATTTTGGAAAAATTGGATTAAAATGGGTGGTCAGCCCTAAACTCCTTCAACCCCGTCCGTCCGTCCGTCTCTCTTTCTTTCTTTTCTCCTCTTCCTCTTTCCCCCGTTTCTCCTCTTTTCTTCTCCTCTCTTCGGCCAGAAAATGGAAAACGGCGCAGCACCGGCGACGACATCGGCGATTGGGCAGTGGAGTTGAAGCGTCACCCTCTCTCTCTCCAGGTTCAGGCGACAACTCGGCGGCGACTCACCAAGGGTCGTGGCTGGGCTCCGCGGTTGATTCAGCGGCGGTGGCAGCACGGCGGAGAGGCGAGCGATTTCTCCGCCTTCTCCAGAAATTGGCGGCGGCGGCGGCGGACCTTCTCCTCTCGACAGAAACTTCAAAGGCAGTTTGTGGCGGAGGTTTTGACTTAGGAGGGCAGCTATTGGGCATCGACGAAAGGTGGGTTGTGGAGGAGCGACCGAGAGTGGCTGTCGACGGCAGGGAAGGCTTCGGGTTTGCCGGCTTGGTTTGACGTGGGTTCGGTTTTGTTTCGGTTGGTTTGGTGTTTGGTTGGTGTTGGTTTAGGATTGGCCATGGTTCGGCTGTAGGGGTTGGCGGTAAATGACGGTTTTGGCCTTCCGGGAAGGGTTGCCGGTGGTGATTGTGGTGGTTCTCGGGTCTCGAACGTGCTGGTTATTGTTGGACGGCAATTTTGGGGGTGGCGATGGATGGCGTGGGTTTTGGGTTGGTTTCGGTTGGTTTGGTTTTTAGGCCTGGAGTGGTGGTGATCGGCTGGTGTCTTCGTGTGGCCGCTCGGTGGTTTTGGCTCGGGGATTTGGTGGCGTTTGGCAGTTGGGGTGTCTCCCGSCGATGGAAAAACGGCGACCAAAAACGTGGCAGCAGCGTGGGGTGGCTCGGCGAATGGAAAAAAAATTTGAGGCATCGACGTGGCGGCAACAGGGCTCCGATTGGGCTGGTAGATGGTAGCTCGGCAGGGAATTCGTCGAAGTTGGCGATTTTTGGTGATGTAGCCAGACATCGAAAGGGGTCCGATTCTTTGAAAATTTTAGAAAACAAAAGAATTGACCATTACCTTTGCTTGTAGACGTTTTGCAGTAATGTGAAGAAATGTGGAAAATTTTTATGAAGGTTGGAGGTGATGATCATGAAACACGGCTGGAGAAGAAAAAGAAARTTGCTTATAAACCAACTTAAGATTTAATTATAGAAGGTTAGGGTTGAGGTCTTGGTGGGCTCGGGCTAGTCGTTGGGCTCGTTTTTGAAGTCCGAAAAATAATCGACCCAGTGACGACTTAAGTTTTAAATCAAGTAATTTTCGCAAATGATCCAATAGTATTTTAAGTTATTAAGTAAATTATAATAATTTTAGAAATTAAAGTTATTTTATAAAATTAAAATCTATAAATTTGATTATAGTAAGATTTTAAAATAATTTGAAATAATTTACATAGAATAAAACTACAATATTGTAGTCTTTAAAATTATATTTAACAATCGCACTAGAAATTTTATTAAATAGAAATCCTTAAATCAATTAAATAAATCGTATTAGTTTTTAGAAGTCGAAAATATATATATATAATTTATTTGGTAACCGAATTGTTAATTCGATTAAATGYAATTCTATGGGTTTTAAATTTGGCTTTGGTAAAAATAAAATAAAATGAAAATAATGTAATTGGATTTGAATAAAAGGCTTCTTGGACTTGAAACAATAGAATTTAAATAAAAAAAAATATTGGGCTTAAAATTATAAGAAAATAAAAACTTGGGCGTTACAGTGTCGATTGGATATCCTTTCATTTCTTTCATTTCGTTTCGTTTTAATAGAGAATTTTGAGTAGGAGCTCCGAAAGTAGGAGATATGTAAGTTGTTTAGAACAATCTCAATGAATAAGGTGTCGATTGAATATCCTTTCATTTCATTTCATTTCGTTTTACTATAGAATAATAAACAAAAAAAAAAAATCAGAGAGATAAAATTTCTTGGAGAGATAATGATTTAATATAAGTTATGTGGTTTGGGTAAGTGGGTATAAAATATTTTAGGTAAATAATGTTTAAAGAGTAGGCTTCCGGTGAGACTGGTTTCACATTATAAGACCACTTTTTACCACACCATAATAATTGACCCACCCTAACCTGTTCTATAATTCGTCCGCCCGCCCATGCCACTTATTTATTATTAATACAAAAGAAAAGAAAACTAACAACCCAGATGTCAAGAACAGAAAAGAACGAAGCAGATGTCGTATTCTCCTCTTCTCTCTCCTCCCCAGACACAAACATAAAAATTGACTCCCTCGTCGGCCTTCGCTTCTCACCGTCGTCGGTGGAACTTACTAATGTCTACATTATATTAATTTCCTCATCGCAGTCATTCTAAATTTGAAGTTGGATTTATGATCTATTTCCCTAATCAATAACAAATCTCTATGAAAGCTACAATTATGAATTTTCCATAATTGGATGGTTGCTGACGACTGCAAGATGGGGTGTATGTGCAGGGGGTGGAGCTTGCCGAATTGATAATTGTGAGTTTTATATGCAAAAACTCAACTACATAGTGAATGAGTATTGCTATTTTTGGTGTTTTAGGTTGTCATTGGTAATTGTGGGTTTTATATTAAAAAAAAAAACTAATTAGAAACTTGCAAAAAAAATGTAAAAAGAAAATTTGGGTCAACTGGGTGATAGT
>BMAC01001089.1:143257-162751 GCA_014905375.1 Phtheirospermum japonicum
ATAAATATATAAATATAAAAAAGAATCTTCAAAAATTATAAAGTTAATATAATAGTTTATATGATTTTTATATTATTAAAATTATAATGAATGCAAAATTAATAAACTCGGAGGTAAATATAAGAATATAAAATGAATCTTAAAAAAATAATAAAATATATATGAGAAGATCTATTATAAATTAATTTTGAACTCTCTCTATATATTATATATTTTTTTTAATATTTGTATTAAAAAATTATATTTATAAATGATTTATATTAATTCTTATTGATTATAATTTTAGTAATTAGATTAACGGATAGAGAAAAGAAAAACACAAAAATAAAAGCGAGGACAAAACACATTTTGTCTTTAATTTATTTTGTATAATTATAGAAAGTTGATAAGAAAATATAGAATTATACCACTTTAGAAAAAAAAAAAAGCTTATTGGTGTTGGTCAACGATGCTGATTTCTTCTGAGTGGAAAATCCAACAAAAACTAGAGAAAACCTCATGCTAAGAATCCAAAAAAAACTAGAGAAAAACTCATGCTAAGAGCCATGCTGATGAGTTTGCAGAATGAAAATTCTTAAGTAATGAATGCCAATAAATAACAATTGATCTTATCTGATATATATATTCGTTTGTTTATGATATTTCAATTTCAGGTGTTTGGTTGAAATCGAGATAATATATTACTATTATGTGATACTATATGTTGTATTTGGGACACTAGTATTTGTGATACTTGTAGAATTTGAATGTCTATGGTTTTGAAAATAAGTTTCAGTTTGTGATGTTATTTATCAATGTTATCAAACACTAGTTAACAACATCAACCAGAGTTAATCATAAATTATGCAGCAGAAATTAAATTCAATTCACAAGTAAAATACTTGTGAACTTGAGTGTACAAACCCAAAAACTATATTACTTGACTTGTTCACGATTAATACAAACATATGAAGTAATATACAAAAACTAGAATATCAAAAACTTGATACTAAATACTTGTCGCCTAGATTGAAAAAGCTCTTCTCCATTGGTCATGCAATTTCGAGTAGCTTGTTGATTTAGAACAATAGCTCCAAGTAGTTTTCTTCTTCTATCCTTGCCGTGCGTCTTCTGCTTTGCGTCGTGCGTCTTTTCCTTCCAAAATTTCGTGCGTCTAAAAGTGATTCACAAGCTTAGTATTTTCTTGTCTTAAATAGACAATTTTAAAATTTTAAACTTGGTAAACAAGTAAAACAAATCCTAAACACAATATAGGAAACTAACTAAAGTCTTAAACATTAACTAGGAAACAAATAAAGTCCTAACTTATTTTGTGCCCAAGAAAGGCAAATATTAAAATAGGAATTATTGTCAAGAATAAATTTCTCAACAATCTCCCCCTTTTGCCTTTCTGGACAAAATACTAAGACGCAAAAACAAGTTCAAACAAAAACAATTAACTCCCCCTAAGTTAGTAAACTCCCCCTAAATAAAATACCTAATGTTATTAAGTCATCAACCCAACATTACAAACCAACAGTGATCAAACAGTGATCAATCTACCACTTATCAAAACAAAACAGAATAAAAGGAACTTATTGACTTCGAACCCTCTTCGAACGACGAGGGGATGTCGAAGTTCCTTCACCCCTATCCTTTCTCTTCTTCTTCTTCTGCATTCTCTTCATTTTCTTCAAGGCCTTATTGCGAGAACGGATCTTCTTCCTTCGCTTTTCTAAAGCAAGACTCTCCAAGGCCTCGGCAGCAACCGTATCAGCTTCAGCATCCTTATCAGTAGCATCATCCTCACCATTTGCATCGCCAACATTTTCTCCCCCTTGTTGACCAGAAGGCAAAAGGGCCTCCATAAGCGAGGCACGAAGTGCCTTCAGTTGGGTCATCTGCGCATCAATCCACGCCACATGCGCCTTAAGAACCTACGCAAAAATTGAGACCATGTTGGGACCAATGTGGGGAACGCCCGTACCAACACCACTAACAACATTGCCCTGAAAAGGTGCCTGCCAAGGGAGATCAATAACCCTAGCACCCGTAACATACTGGCCCCTCAAAGCAAACCAGTCAGTCTCCCCAGTAAGGACATCATCAGAATGAAGCTCCAAGCCCTGATTCTCAAACAGGCTGGATATCAAAGAGGGAAAGCACAACAATGCGGCTGACCTGGTGGTGGCAAACTTTGTAACAAGATCAAACACATGCTGCCCGAAACTGTACTTGATTCCCCTTCTAAGGCTGTACAAAAACTGGACCTGAGGCCGCGTAACACACGTGGTATTCTTGGAGTTAACTCAATTGCAAATGGCCACCTTGTGCAAAATAGAATAGAGAGAAGAAAGCCTAGTGCTCGGCAGCTGTTCAAACCATGTATGCACCATACCGCCAGACCAAAATAAAATAACCTCATCCATATCATCCACAGTAGAATCACCCCGATATGGCTCAGTGCCAAACAGTTCATCAATTAAATCAGGGGTGAAACTAAACACTTGACCACGCACAAACACTTTGCCATAGTTCACAGAGTTGGAATCGACAATAGACGACAACAAACTTGCATAAAATTCAACAACAATATCCCGTACAAATGGAATGGCGGTGGAAAATGTGGAATATATACCTTTAAACTGGAGTTAGGCAATCAAGTTTTGTCGCTCAAACATTTCAACTGGAACTCTCCGCTCAGCAATCATGTGGCGGGTACGGTAAGTATCAAACAACTCTGCAGTTTCGGCAGTCAGAAACTTCTCCGAAAAAGGCACCATATCCTCAAGCTCAGGGGTCTGAGAAGGAGTACCCGTGGAGGACTGGGAATGAGTAGAGGCGTCGGAAGAAGTCGGCATGGGAGCACGAGAAGCAATCGGAACAGAGGCAGTGCTGGAAGACGAAACAGACGGTAAATAGTGTGATGGCTAATATTTTTTTTGCAAAGGAATTGTCGATAGATGACCTCGTTACCCTCTCAGGTACACGATATAACTACATGTACGCTTGCACGGTATAAAATCTAAAAACCAGTTCAAAATCATTTGTGCCCATTTTCTTATTGCTCGGTAAGAGTTATTACTACTGAAGGCCCCAATCATTTTGACCTTTAGGTAGTAATTTCCAAACTTTTTAAGTATTGAAAAGACAAGAAATGAGTAACTATTTGTTAGTTTGGTATGTATTTATCATACTCGTTACTCAATAGCAGCATTTAAGACTCTTTTAAATGATTGTCCATATCCTACAGCCTCTTCTTTCATGAATGAATATCCAAATTCCAAAGCCAAGCCTTTTTTTTTTTTTTCTGAAATAAAAATATATGTCTTTATTAAGAAATATCGTTCTATAATTTTTGTTCAAATTAAGGAATATAAATATTTGACCAACACACCATAAATCAATTAATAATATTCCTATTTAATTTTTTCTCTTCTTTCCCTTTAGTTATCCTATTATCATAAATTTGTTTATATTTATTAAAATAAGTGAAGATTAAAATAGAATAAAGTGGTAAAAAGTTCTAAAATGACACTTAATATGTAACAAAACCGAGTTTCTAAAACGACAACTATTTTAAAATTGAGGAAAACTTTTGTCTAATTAAAAAAAAAAAAAACCACTTATCTTTCAATATTTGCAAAATAAAGATAATTACAGCAAGGGGTAATTTTTTTTTCCTTTTCAAAAAAGGGATATTTACAAATATTACCCTTAGGTTTGGCGTACTTACAAAAAGAAAAAGAAACCTCATATAACTCCTGAAAATTCTCAAAAGATACACAATGTTAATATTAAGAGGTTATCTTTAATATTTTAATAAAACATGAATGTGGTTTTGAAATGCTTTTTTACTTATGAAGGGGTGAATGTAAGACAAAATAAAATCTGAAGGGTAATTTTGTAAACTTGAATCTAAGATTTATTTTTTATTTTTTGTGAACTTGAAACTTGGATGTTGCTTAAACTCTATTTTTGCAGGAGCACACACAATTGGGAGATCCCATTGCAGCTCATTCAACGATCGGTTCAAGCTCGACCCGAATGGAAACTTTACATTACTCGATTCATCCCTAGACCGACAATACGCAGCCCAGCTAACGAAAATGTGTCCTGCTGGTGCTAATGATGACTCAGTCACGGTTAACAACAACCCGGGCACGCCCCTCCAGTTCGACAACCAATACTATAAGATTGTGTTGGAACATAAAGGTCTGTTCCAATCTGACTCTGCATTGTTTAGTGATGTAAGAACAAGGGATAGAGTGATGGAATTTGCAAACAATCAAGATAGTTTTTTTGAGAGCTGGAGTGTGTCTTTTTTGAAACTTGTTAGTATTGGTGTGAAGACAGATGACGATGAGGGCGAAATTCGACAATCTTGTTCTCTGCCTAATAAATGAATTTGCTAATTTCATTAGGAAATTAATTCGGTTCATAAGTTTGGTATTTAATGAGAATAATATTAAATTTCATATTTATTTATGCAATTTAATGAAAAAAAAATATTTTCTTTTCCAATATCTTGGTAGGAAATTAAAATTAAAATAAAATAGAAATGCCAAAATTGGTTCGGTGAAGTCCATACCGTACTTTTCTATACCAAAACCAAATCGAAAAAAAAAAATCTAATTTCTCAAAATCAAACCAAAACCGTTTTCATGTGAAAAACGAACCAAACCGCACCGTTTAATCAGTTCGACTTTGCTTACTTCTACTAGTAGTAGAATATTCTCCCTAGTGAATGCGGTTTATAAAAAAAAAAACGTCTCCAAAAATAAATATTTTATATTTTTTTAAAAAAATTCTTATTTTTTCATATGTAAATTTACTGAATAATCGTGTGTGTGTGTGTGTGTGTGTATATATATATATATATATATATATGTGTGTGTGTGTGTGTGTGTGTGTGTGTTATTTTATTTATTTATTTTTAAAGGCGACTTCATTTTCTTGAGTTATTTTTATTATTTTTCAATGTTTCAAAAAAGAAATTCTATTATATTTCTGGATTTTAAATAACTATTTAACATTTAGTTAATTTTTATCTGATGTTTAAATATTTTTATATTTATTTATATTATCTTATAATATTTTCTATTTTTTAATTTTATTTAATAATTATTTATATTTTAAATAATATTTTCATTATAATCTTATTTTGTATTTCAATTATAACGAAAATATTTATTTAAAATACAAAAATAAATTTAGCGATAATAACCATGACAAAGTGAATTTAATAATTATTATAAGTTTTGTTTTAAATTTTATTTCAAAATTATTTTATAATTGAAATAATTATTTTTATTATAATTTAATTTTTGTATTTTAATTTATAAAAAAATAATTATTTAAATACAAAAATAAATTTATAAGGAAAGTGGTGGAGATTCAATGAGAAGACAAGGTTTGAGCGGGGGTGGAGATTTTTTCTACAAGCGGTGAGAGAGAAAGTGGTAGAAGGAAAGATCCCCTGGGCGGGTCTAGTTTTGGAGCAGGTTTGAATTTCATCATAAGGTAGAAGAACCGTGTGGCCGTCACATAGGAGTCGACCTCCTTTTATTTTTAACTACTATTTTATTTTACACTCTTCACAACACACATGATTTATATGGATTATAATTAAAATATACAAATTAATAAATATTGACTACTTTTGAATGACAACTGTACTTTTTTTTATATTCATTATATAAACTATTTAGTGTTTCGCGTTTTCTTTCAAATTGAATCAATATTCAATACATAAATTGATATTGGAGATTTCAAGAGAAGTATGAGATATCACAAGTCACTCTTTAGAACTCACAACTTTAGAGTATGTTTGGAATAATATTCGTTGAGATTCTGAATTATGATATTCAGAATCTTAGGGTATTTAGAATTATGTGAATAATAAGAATTCTTGTGTGTTGTAGGATTCATGATCCTTTACTTTTTACTGTAGATGTCAAATCATATCTGAAAAGTGGATTATAATGTATTATTATATTTTATTTGATGTCAAATCATATCTGAAAAGTAGGTGGTAGTGTATTATTATATTATATTTAGTAATATTTAATTATTTAGTTGTAAGATATTGTTGTTTGAGTATTTGATTTTTAGTCTTAAAACAAACGCGTATTCGATATTCTGAATCACTAACCCAATATTCTGAATTCTAGCCCAAACAGAAGGAATCCACCAAAAGAATTTAGAGTAAGATATAAGAAGATAAATCTTTTAAACAAGCTTAAAAGCTCAATGTTATATTTTTTATTTCAAAAATTGATTGCTGGAAACATAATTAATGGAGTGGATTTTATAGGTAAGGACTTGGAACAATCCTTCAAAATGAGTCAAAGCCAATAAATAAGATATTACATTTTCTAAGGTCTACAATAATGAAAAGTTACTCTAACATATAAAAATAATATGAATCTTGACTAAAAATTAAGTACTTATCAACTCCCAAGATGCTTGATTGAATAGGTTAGTGAAAATACACCAATAATTGCTCAACCTTTCAAATTCCCGTATGAAACCATTCCACTGCCACATTTCAGTAAAATGGTCATAATTCACTCTTGGATTATTATTTCTTAGTGTTGGGATTCGTAGAGACAAACACCATGCTCGTGCAGCGGAAGTTTAAAATTTTTTATTTTTTTTAGATCCAACAGATCCATCCTATAAACGAATATATTTATATAATAAATAAACGAGATAAAAGCATGAAACCCTTATAGTAAATCCAGGTCCGAGTTCAACACTAAGGTATCCACGCAATTAATTCTCCAACTACAAGATCCAATTTCAATGTATTTCTACCTTGAAAAAAGTTAGGAAATCCCACGACACCTCAAGAACTCTCCTAATCTCAAAATCAGGATTTGTTAGTGTTTTCTAAAAACTCTATCTTTTAGTCATATGTCAACTTATGACTTTATGTTATATTTATACTAAGTACACAAGAGAACCCTAATCCTAAAAAGGGTTGGACTGTCCAAAACATGGATCAAAAATAATTTTATCCCAAGTACCTTTATTAATGTAACATAGATAATTAAATCTAAATTCAATTTAATTTAATTAAATAATTTCTATCAAATAGAAATTAACATCATAATAATTAACAATTAAATATTACAAATCTAAATTGAATATTTAATACTCTCTTGATACACTCTTAAGTCGAAAAAGTAATCGCATATATAATGTGACCCTATAGGCCTTTATATATGACATCGATCTAATGATGATCCAAACAAAACTCTTAGACGGCTTAGTTGGACGAACTCAATATATAAAGAACATTAATTTGAACTCAGCGAATTATAACCTTTATACAAAGTTTTGGTGAAATTCCTTTCATTACGAGTCACTCGATTAAACTCAAGATTTATCCAAATGTCTATCTGAATGGCTTAATCAGTTTATCTCATCTTTATTAGTCGACTGCTAGACCATACTCAATGACTATATTGAATATTTCTTTTGCATTGGCCAATGACTTTAGTCGACCTAATATAGAAATTATGAGTAATCTCTCTCGAAATCCCAATCGAGAAATGAATTCTTTATTGGCTCAACTACCACCTTCATTTATATCATGATGCACCCAACACAAGCCGTATCTACCCCGAAAAAGAGTGCAAACATTGGTAATGGTCAAAGTACACCACTCATTAAACAAGGTGCGTATTCGAGGAATGAATTCTTTATTGGCTCAACTACCACCTTCATTTATATCATGATGCACCCAACACAAGCCGTATCTACCCCAAAAAGAGTGCAAACATTGGTCATGGTCAAAGTACACCACTCAGTAAACAAGGTGCGTATTGACCTCAAATTGAAGGACTATCACACGCTTTATACACTGATAAGTTTATATACATATAATAAATAACTTATAAGTTTATACACATACAATAAATAACTTATCAGTAAGGTTTACCAATACACTCTAAAGTATCCATGTGTCCATCAAGAATAATTATCACTCGCAGTCGTGAGACTAACTGCATTTTCTAAGAATGTGATGCAGACCACATGCCGATATATATTATATTGTCAATATCAATGACAATATAATGTTTTGTAAAAGTAATGTTTTTCACTGACATCTCACCATATCAATGACAACATTAACTTTACGGGAACATTTATATGAATAATTACGAACAATCAAAGTAATAATTCAATAAATGCATTGTCATATAACTAGTTCTTTAATTCATTCTCAATCAAAACAGTTAAATTCTCAAAGTTGGTACATGTGCTGGAAACTTCCGTGTACATGTTAATATTATTTTTCCAAGTATAAGAAGAAAATACCGTCTGAAACAGGGATCTCAAACTCGGCATAAATGTCACTTCATTGCTTATAAACTTCATTGCTTATAAAGATTGCACAAGAGCATTCATTGGAGAATGGTAAACGTAATGACAACCTTCAAAATACTTTAAATTCCATGAATATAATTTATGAAATTGTATAAAGATCATATTTGAAGTGCCATAAAATACAAGTATGTTACTAAATTTCAAAAGATAAAAAGCTTTTCCACCTTACAATCTCATCAACCAGAGCGAATTAATGCTACTAACTTATTCCAGCTTCATGAACCTATGTATAATTAATGTTTATTGCAGCGTACACACACACACACTATGTATGCATCACTAACACAATCAGACTTGTACGATCACTTGTAGTCAAGGGCATCCATCAGGAATAAACCCTAGTTTCCCTCCGTCAACATCATACACCACCTCAAATGTCTTCTGCTGAGTATTACCGAATATGGCCAAATCGTCACCGCCCCCGGCGAAAGCAAGGCATGCCAACTGATCGAATATATAGAGTGTTGTAGAAGACTTCAAAACAACGGTCACGCTGCCGTTAAGGGTGAAGGATATCGTGGGAACGGTGATTGTTTCGTGGTTTCTAGCAACATAACAAGTATCCAAGATGGGAACAACATGCGGTGCAATCTGGTAACCAGAATCGTTCATCTGCTTCCGGAACTCGTTGCGCATCTTGGTGTAGACATGCATTGAGAGGCGGGTAATCACAGTGCCGGAGTCTATAATGGTTTCAGGGTAATCCAAATATGACGGGTCCATCGATAGTTGAACGCCGCCCACGCTTATTGAGATAATATGGATGAAGTAGAATGACGGGTACGTTGAGTTGGTAATTAAAGGCGTGAATTTCACATCATTCGGATAATGGTCTTTGGGTCCTAGTTTCAAAAACCCGGTTGAGCTTGGAGTCGAGGGAAAGCAATAGGAGAACACCCCCGATACGTTTCCTCTGTTTGGGATACAAATGATATAATGTCTCTGCCGAGGCCTAACATCCCAGCAACGTCGCCAAAAGCGCCCTTGATTTCTTGGGCGCAGAAGAATAAGAAATTCGGAAACACGTCACCAGTTTGTGTTACGTTAAGTCTGTCGATGCTAAAGGCTCCTATGGAGGACGACCCATCACCATATTGGCTACCATAGAAGCACGTGTCCGTATTGTTGAACTTGTTGCACTTGTGGTCGGGGAGGAGCTGGGTGCATAGAGTCGAATTAGCGCAAGGGATGCTGGAAAATGAAGATGAGGCGGATGCGTTAAAGTTAAGGCTCGATGAGGAGAGCGTGTCCGAGCATCGAGTCCAGATTAGATCATTGCCCGTGTCGAAAAGTAGAGTTAGGCGTTGTCCGGGTGTGCCAATGTCGACATTGATGGTGTAGTCGCCGGGGCTGAATTGGACAGGGAGATTGGCTTCTTTTGTGTCCTGGAATTGTGAATTGTGTTTGTTTGAGTTGGGTTTGAACCGAGCTTGAAGAGACTGGACCCTCAGTTGGTCTTGCTGGAGGATATCATGGGCTGAGCCTGAGGGCATATTATTTGCTGTAGGGGAACATGGACCATACCTGTGGAAAACTTCCAGTCTGTTTGGATCTGCATCATGATTACAACAATGAAAACTCAACTCTTGATCAAATATATCTTAAAAGATTGTACAAATATATCGAAAAGCCCTTTAACATTTAATCACATAAAATAATACTCATTATTTTTTGGCTAATAAGAGTTGCATATATGGCTAATAACATATATGCAAAAGACACTTTTCTTTCGGCTAAAAATGAAATGAACAAGTAAAAAGCAAAACAAAACAAAAAAAAGATTACGTAAAAATATGGTACCAGTGAAGGAACGTCTGCAGTCAGGGGCTGTTAAAAGTGAAGTAATTTCAATGGTCTCAAAATGGCTTCCTAAAGCCACACTTTTCTCTGGAAAATATGAAAATAAAACTAATAAAAGAGATGAATAAATCAGAAATGTCGTTAAGAGAGAGAAGCAATTGAGAGTAGCCATAAGAATATGTAATTTTGTTGGTTTCTTATGGCTTGTGTATATTGGTTAATAGCATCTCGGATATATATATGAATAAACTTTCAAGAATCAGCATAACCCTATGTCAAATATTGTAATTATTATCACATTGAAATTTGCATTTACTATAGAATTGGGTAAAGTCAAAAGAAATTCGGTGGAAGTGAAGTTCGTCAAGTTAACAGTGATTAGGTTTGTTTTCTTTTCTAGTTTTTTTTTCTTTTCCTTTTTTTTTTTGTTGTTAACTTGTTTATATATAGACATTCGTTTATTTTTACAATAGTCATAAAAGTAGAGGTGTTCACCGGTTCGGGCGAACCGGACAAACCGCTGGTTTGAACCGGCGGTCAACGGTTGCGAAAACCGTTGACCACGGTTTAAACTGAAATCGACCGAAACCGCCGTTAAGGCGGGCCGGTTCCGGTTTCTCCATACCCCAAACCGTAAACCGGCGGTTCAAACCGCCGGTTTGAAAAAAAAAATAAAAATTCAGTCGATCGACTGCCAGTCCATCAATCGACTGAGTCGTCAGCGAGCCGTTTGAAATCAACAGCCTTGATCTTGTGACCGTTGATGATCAACGATCGAGATCAAGTGACCGTTGATTCAAACCGCTGGTTCGACCCGAAACCGGCCTGTTTGGTCCAAAACCGGCCGATTTAGTCCAAATGCAGCGGTTAACCAGCGGTTTATCCGCCTTTTTTTTATATTTTTTGATTTTTTCACTCATATAAATACCCCCCATTCCCAACTCATTTCTCTCACACCAATCTATCATCTTCTATAATCTCTCTATTCTACATTGTCCCTCTTTGCAAATTTTGTGATTTCCAAGATTCTTTAATTATTATCAAGTCTTCCTAATTCTAAACTAAACTTATTTAAGTTTAGTGTTATAATTCCAAATATATTTCGTACTTTCTAGTTATAATCCTACTACTTTAGTCCATTACTACTCTTTCTTATTTTTTTTTTATATTAATTAATCTTAACTTCTAAAAAAAAATTTCGAGCCGTGGAGGTTCTTCTCGTTCTCGTCGAGCCGATAAGGGGAAGAGTATTGCACTCGATGACGATGCCAATGTCCATCCCATTGGTTTATCACAAGGCAACACCACTTTGGTCGGTGACTACAATCTCAATCGCATCGACATTGACGAAGATTCGAGTGATACTGACATTTATCGAACTTATCGAGCCGCCGCCGCCTTTGCCGGTGAAGAAGTGCCGCCCATACCCATTGAAGAGGAGGATGAATTGCCTCCTCCAAGAAACCCAAGAACTCGTTCTCGGGAAACAACGGAGTTAAAATCCGACATTTTCAAGAAATATTTTCAAAAAATCGAGATCCCGCCACCCGCAAACGAGCCACCTCCGGAAGACGGAAAAAAACAAAAAAGGCGGTACCGTGTCACTTACAACTATTGTACATCATCTTACCAATTTCTAGAAGGAAGAGGATATGGGAATATGCACAACCATGTCAACAACAAACACCCCGACAAAGTAGGGATCGATAGGACTCAAACGCAACTGCAAGGAGGACAAGTAAGTACGAACTCCTCTTCTTTATTTACATATTCCGACGCTACTCATAGAAAGGAATTAGCAAAATTTGTTTCTTCTAGATCACTTCCTTTTAACTTTGCCAATGATGATTTATATGAAAAGTTCACCCAACTTTCTTTTAATCCCTCGAGTACGAGAGTCTCACGCTCTACCCTTACTCGTGATATTAAAAAAGTATTTATATGAAAAGTTCACCCAACTTTCTTTTAATCCCTCGAGTACGAGAGTCTCACGCTCTACCCTTACTCGTGATATTAAAAAAGTTGTTGGTGAATATAAGTTAAACTTATGTAATGAATTTGCTTGTTTACCAAATAAAGTTTCAATTTGCTCGGATGTTTGGAGTGATCATTGGGAATGAAACTCTTACATGGGTGTTACATGTCATTGGGTTGATAATTCATGGACTTTACAAAAACGTTTGCTTGCATATAGAGGTTTTAAAGCTCCTCACAATGCACATAATATTTGTCAATTAATTCATTTGATTTGTCAAGAATATGGGTTAGTTGAAAAAATATTTTCTATTTCATTTGACAATGCAACTTCTAATACGGCGAGTGTTAATGAGCTTATTAGTATTTGTAAACCATCTATTGGTGGCTTATTTTTTCATATTAGATGTATATGCCATATTTTGAGTTTGTGTGCTCAAGATGGTTTGAATGTTTTGAAAAATGAATTTTCTCCAATTAAAGCGGCGGTCACGTGTATTCATAGAAATAAGTCTTTGCAACGAAAATGGGCAAGATTTTGTAGGAAAAACGGGTTTGAACCTAAAGTTTTTTCAACCGATGTGCCTACTCGTTGGAACTCTACATATAAATTATTGAAAGATACATATTCGTATAGAGAGGTTTTGTGTTCGTTTTTTGCCCAACAAGAAACCGGAATTATGTTATATACAAACCAATGGTCTACGTGTAATTATTTGAAAAAAGTTTTAAAGGTGTTTAATGATGCTACTAATTTATTTTCCGGTGTTTATTATCCTACTTCTCACCTTGTTGTTGAAAATTGTGTTAAAATTGCATTCGTCTTTAAGGAGTGCATGAAAAATGAACGATTGGAAGAATGTGTTACTTCTATGAAACGAAAATGGTTGAAGTATTTTCATTACATTCCAAGTATATTTTTAGTTGCTACATTATTAGATCCTAATAATAGAGAAAGTGGTTTAGAATTTTATCTTAATAGTTATTATGATGCTTTATTGCCGTTTGAAAACTATGAATATCCTTCCGTTGAAAATATTATTCAAAATGTGAAAAAGTCTTTATATGATATGTTTAAAGAATATAGTATAAACTTTGATGGTCCTCTTCCTATGAGTTCCGGGCGACAAACTTCTACTAGAAGTGGTAATCCTAGTAGAAGTGGTGACGGCGACGATGAAATTGAGGGATTTCAAGATTTTTTGAAACAAAAAAAGTCACGAATGGGGCGTTCGGGTTATTCATTCGGTTCTAACCCTTATCGAGAACTTGAAGCTTATCTAACAACGGCTTTTGAGTATGGAACGTTGGGAGAAAATGAAGCCGATAGCGAGTTTGATATTTTGAATTGGTGGGCATCGAGGAAATCACTTTATCCAGTTGTTAACATCATTGCGAGGGAGATATTGGCCGTTCCCGTATCAACCGTTTCAGTCGAACAAGCATTTAGTGAAGGGGGGTACATGCTGGACGAGCGGAGATCCAAACTTACACCTCACAATCTCGAGTGTCAAATGTTAATTGCATGATTGGGTCAACGCCGATCGACGGAAACAAAAAAACGTTCTTAGTGAAGATGAAGAGAGCGAGACGTATTATGATACTACGGGATCTAGCAACGAGTCGGTAAATGGATGAGTATGGTACCCCCCGCACCACCGCTTCCGATTTCAAGGTAAGTAAGGTAAGTGAGAACTACGTGGACTTTGATTCCCAAGATAAGGGATACGTAGGCAACTATCTTCAATTATTTGAAATTAAATTTTAAATTTTAACCTCAAATATTTGAAAATAGTTCAAGTCCAATTTCTTTTTAATTTTCTTTTTTGAATTTATTAAAACTCTTCTAATATAATTTTTTTTTATTTTAACTTCAATTTTTTTTGACCAGTCGATCGACTAGATTGGTCAGTCGATCGAAATCGACTGGAGAACAGAATGTTTGGCAATTTTGGGTGAAGCAGTCGATCGACTGACCCTTAGTCGATCGATTTCTCCTCAGTCGATCGACTGAGTTAAAATTTAAAAAAAAATCGGGAAAATCGTCCAACAGGCCAAACCGAATCGGGACCAAACCGTGAACCGGCGATTTGCAAACTGCCGCAAACTGTCCGGTTTCACGATTCGGTTCCGGTTCGAGGTTTCCACCGAAACCGCACCGGCGGTTCGAACCGTCTGGACACGTCTATGAGTAGGGATGGCAATGGGACGGGGCGGGTATTACGAGACCCGGACCCACCCCTTCTACCTCACGGGACGGGTCGGGGCGACCCGCCTATATATATTTTTATTTAATTATAAAATATCAATTATCATTAATACAAAAAATTAAATATATTACTATAAAAATGAAACATAAGACTACAAATTTAATAAAAAAAATAAACCAAAAGAAATAAATTTGTTGTAATTTATTAGCTTATTTATAAGTTTATTTATTATTTGTTTTAGTTTATTAATGTATATTATTTATGGAAAATAGCATTATTCATGTATAAATGTTAAATAATAATATTAAGTGTATAACAATATAAATAATCCTATAAATTATATATATATAAACATAAAAAATATAAAAAAAAAATATTATGCGGAGCGGGGCGGGCACCCACGAGCGGAAGTGGTACCCGGACCCGCCCCGCCGCGGGGCACGGGGCGGGGTGCTCCAAATGGCTCGGGCCAGGGCCAGGACCAAAATTGTCATCCCTATTTGGGAGCATTATAAGGTCTGAGTAGAGGATAGCAAAGCCAACCAAAGGTTCTTAAAAGATGATAATCAGGTTTGTGACCAGTTATAACTTCATAGGTGTCTTAGTGTAAAAGTTTGTTAGGCAACCTGTTAATGAGAAACACAACACTTGTAAATGTTTCATCCTAGTACAAAGGGGGAATTTTGGATTGGGAAATGAGAGATAGGCCTACTTCTACTATTTGTCTGTGCTTTCTTTCAGTCAAGCCATTTTGTTCTGGGGTATAAGGACAGGATACTCTGTGTTGGATTCCACACTAAGCAAGAACAGGTCTTAAAGCTAGAAATCCCCCTCCTCCATCAGTTTGTAATGTTTTAACTTCGCAACTGAACTAATTCTCAATCAAGGCCTTAAAGTGTAGGAAGGCTGATTTAGTGTTTAATTTTTGTTTCAAAAGATAGAACCAAGTGAACCTTGTTAAGTGATCAACAGAACTCACATAATATCTGAAACAAGAGTGAGAAATAACATGAGTTGGTCCTCAAATATCACTATGTACTAGATCAAAGGGGTGAGTATAAGTGGTAACACTGTCAGGGAAAGGTAGTTTATGTGCTTTGGCTTAAAGACATGCAGAACATAAGGAATCAGCTTTATTATCAATAAAGGGAACATTACAATGTTTGAGTGCCCTCTTAACAACATCAAGAGAGGGGTGATCAAACCTAGAGTGCCAAATGGCTAAATCTTGACCCTTAATTATTCTAGCTGAAAGAGCTTAAGGTTGATGTAGATGTAGACTGGATTGATGATGCCGAGGATTGGTGGTAGGGGCTTGAGTGTGTTGTTGAAGGTGAAAGTTGTAGAGACCATCTCTAAGATTTCCTTGAAGTAGTGTTGCCTTTGTTGTTAGATCTTTCACAACACACACAAAGGGATGGAATTCAAACTTGATTGTCTTGAGCAAATTTTGCCACACTTATGAGATTTTTGGTTATAGCGGGAGTATGTAAGAGATTGTTTAAAAGAAAGAAGCACAAATTTGTTTTTGAAGGAGATATTACAATTTACAAAAGAAGAACCAACATGAGCAATGTTCACACCTGCTCCATTGGTTGTCTGAACCATGTCATGGCCTTGATAGTCTGAAGCCATGTTCAAGTTTTCAAAGTAATAAGTGAGATGGTTTGTAGCTCCTGAATATGATTGCTTCTGTAATTTTATTTGCTGTCTTTTTCTACAGAAAATGGAAATCGAAAAGATAAAAAATAAATAAAAATGCATAAGCGCAACGACTGTTTTTCATTGAATACATCACACATATCAGAGTGTATCTATTTATACAAGAGATTAAATCAATCTAGATCATACGCGTGTAACCTATCTGCACACTAGATAAGAATGCCAGGTGCATTGTACTTTTCTACCATTATCTATTGTGATCTCCTGCTGCCTGGTGCATGGAAACGTTCTTATGTACATGCTGAGGTGTTTTTGTCATCTACCGAGGAGTGATCTGCTGCTGGTGGTGCATGCTTGAGTCTCCATGCACATGCTAACCTATTTTGTCGTTTATCTGTAATAATGTTAAAAAAAAAAGGAGGTATTAGCCTTTTGATCCTCAAAATCTTAAATGTAATAAAATAGAACTTAGATAAAAATGTTAGATCTTTAATCCAACATTGGGCTTATATGTGAAATAATTAAATATTGTGGACTGTCAAATAAGGAATCCCAGTTAAAGTGATCAAATAAAGTTTAAGGTATTGAGCTTTTATGTATTTAATAGGATGTGGGCATTTAATGTGTAGATACTTAATGGGCTATCTATTTTAATGATGGGCTAAAATAGGTAAACTCTAGATGACTCAAGTATATAAGGGTTATGGTAGGTCATACGTATCATCATTATCAATTATTCTATTCTGCATCTCATAGTCAGAAAAAGAGGGCATATAGAGAAAGTTAAATGATTCTCTAAAAAGATTGAATATGTATTGGCCTAGACGGTCAAACCCCAAATTCAATCGCATATGGATTCAGGTACGCTTTAGTAATCTAACTTATGATTCTTAATAATTTAATATGATGATTACTCGATTATAGCGATGGTTTTCGCTAAAATTATTTTTCTTGCATATTTTATATGAATTTAGAATTAGATTTAATTTAATTGTAATTGGGATTATTATGGGTTCAGATTATGGATTCAGCACCCACAGATAATTTCAGTTTATTTTTTATGGTTCCATATGGATTAAGTGACCGGAAGTTAAAAAAGCGGCAAAGCAACAATTGACTTTTCATTCAAAAAAATGAAAACGGGAAACTTACCTGTTCGGCTGCGGCGAAACTCCAGCTGTGCCATCTCTTGGAGACGCCGGTGGGTGGAGCGGCCTCCTGCTGAGCAGACGACAATCAACAGTCGGGGGCCGAATGGTGCACGGCAACGACGGCGTTTGGTAGCTTCACCGTAGATCTTTTGGGGCCGATTTCTGGCCGATCCGGGAAGCTTTCCGGCGGGCCTTCGCTTCCAACGGCTTCTTCTCTTTACGGGAAGAAGGGTGATAGCCGACGAGGCCTGAATTGAAAGCCCTAAATTCGATTTAGAGTTTGGGTAAAACTTTTAAGAATTAAATATAGTTTTGGGCTTGATTGTAAATTTAAATTTTAAAAAACACAGAATTGCCCTAAATCTTTGGGAAACTACGAGGCTGCCCGTGAACTTTCTAAAATTACGTTCTGACCCCAAGAAACTTTCCAAAACTGTTTTAAGCCCAAATGGCATTTCTGTAATTATTAAAAAATTCAAAAATTGCAGAAATAGCCCTAAATTTTTCAGAATTATTAAGCTTTCTTGATTTTAAATTTTGGGTCCATTTGCATGTTACTAAATTTTGGGATTTAAGAATTTAATTTTGAGGTTCAATTAAAGTTTATTTATAAATTAATCTCAAACAATAAATAAAATCCTAAATTTAATTTGGTTTTAAAGTTTAAATATTAAATTCAAATATTAGTATGATTTTATATATTTTGAGATATATTAATTGAAGCAATAATGTCACAAAAGTGACATCTATTGTGGAAATTAATTTATTTCGAAATATAAAAGGTTGTGTGCATGTAATTTATGTGAATAGTCATCGGTCAAAAGGAAGATTCATATTTATCATAATTATATGTACAATTGCGGTAAACGTGAAATGATTATTTGGTTTTGCATATGAGCAATGAATCGGTCAAAAGAAAGACTCATTGTTTGATATGTTCTTATTATCAATGTTTGATTACTGCGCAAAGATGTCAATTACAAGTTAATATCTTGTCAAAAGATGAGATTTTTGAAGGTGTGCCGATATCTTGAGATGGGATTTACCTTTTATTTGAGTTTATTATTATAATACTAAGTTTATTCTAGGTAAGTATGATAGGTTTATTTTCTTTGATTCAGCTATATCTCCTCCTGCTAATATTACTGCGAGCAATGATAGGTTTATTTTCTTTGATGCATCTAGGGGTCGAGTTACGATAAATGTAATGAAGGCCGCTTTGATCCTATGTTGATATGGTTGATGGATCGGATTGGATATAAGTACATTTTTTGTTATGACAGCGAAGTTGAGCCCGTACGGTTATATTCTTACAAATTATAATTATAAGGTTACACATATAGCCCAAGTGGGAGATTGTTGGATCCCTAATCCAACATTGGGATTATAAGTGAAACAATTATATGTTGTGTACTGTCAAATAAGGAAACCTAGTTAAAGTGATCAAATAAAATTTAAGGTATTGGGTTTTAATGTATTTAATATGATGTGAGCCTTTAATATGTAGATACTCAATGAGCTATCTATTTTAATGATAAGCTAAAATAGGTAAACCCTAGAAGGTCAAATCCCAAATTCAGACAATATGAATTCAGGTACGTTTGCGTAAACTAATTTATAATTTTTAATAATTTAATATGATAGTTTCTCGATTATAACAAATGCTTTCGCTAAGATTATTTCTCTAACAAAAACTAGTCAAAAGACAACCCACTGCATATCTATACATCTCTGTTCTCTATTTTTTTTCTATTTAATTTGAAACATAATAAATAAAAAGAAATAAATATATAAAAATATATATAAAACAAATATAAAGTCAGGGACCAAAACACACCAAAGTAATCTATGTAATTACCTTCATTCACAATGCACATAGTGAGGACCTTGGGTAAATATATAAAAAATATTTAAATAATGAAGCTTTTAGTAACATGTTTTTTGATAGTGCGTCGACCGTTCAAAGCCAACACAATAATACCTTCATTCACAATGCACATATTTGTGAGGACCTTGATAGGGATGGCAATGTGCCGGGTCGGGTCGGGTACTAGAGGACCCGGACTCGCCCCGTTCATTCCACGGATCGGGTCGTCCCGTCACGGGGCGGATCAACCCGTTATATTTATTTTTTATTATTTTTGTTAAATTTAAAATTAATTTAATATATAATAACAAATATATTATTATAAAAATTAAATATAAGATGAAAAATTAATTAAAACAATACTAAATTTAAAATTTTTTAATAATTCATATAAAAAAAATATTTAAAACATATATAAAATATATTTAAAAATAGAAAATGTATAGCGGGCCGG
>BMAC01001090.1:0-12895 GCA_014905375.1 Phtheirospermum japonicum
GGACGGTCGAGATCAAGAGATTTGTTTTGAATGGACGGTGGAGATCAGTAGATCAACAAGTACCAGGATCCATGACATGGCTTTTAATTGTGATTTCTATTTTTATTTTATATACATTCTACGGCGGTTATTTTTAAACCGCCGTTAAGATTAGCTAGAATCCAGTTTTACGTCGGTTTTTCAAATAACCGACGTAGAATGTTGGGGTTTTTACGGCGTTTCATATAAAAGCGCCCGTGGGAATAAAGGAATCAACGGCGGTTATCAAAAAACCGCCGTTAAAATATATATTTAACGTCGGTTCTTGAAAAAACCGCCGTAAAAATATAGATTTAACGGCGGTTTTTCCAGAACCGCCGTTAAAACATATTTAACGGCGGTTTTTTCCAGAACCGCCGTATTCAAAACAAATGTATTGACCCTTCCTTCTTCTTTTCTTTTCGTCATTTTTCCAACCAAACACCGTCGCGACCAGCTGAAGCTTCGCCACCTCCGCCGCGAGGTCGGCGTTCTCCTGGAAATCAATGGCGCAGAGAAAATTTTCATCAAAAACCTTCGATTCTCTCTAAATCTTTCTAAAACGGGCGCAGATCCCCTTTTGGGGAAAAATGGCGAAACTCCGTCCGGCCCTCCTCCGGCCAATTTCGATGTTCACAGGCCACCTCTTCATGTCGTTGATGCTTCCCCAGATATCAATTCCAAAAACCGTGCTCCCATTTCGGCGTATTCGAAACTTGCAGACTGCGATCCCCTTTTTCGAAAAAAAGGGTGAACCTCTGGCCGGCGTCTCTCCGGCCAAATTGTACATGCTCCATCCTTCCCCACGTGATGTTGATGCTAAACCAGGTACCAATTTTAAAAGACGAGCTCCTATTGTGTCTGTTGGTGACATTGTATATGTAATCGGAGTGTACAAATTTTGACTTCTTTTTTATTTTTCGTGTATATTTTTGTGGTTTGGACAATTATTTATGTTTGTGTTTGTTTTTACGATTGCTGGAGATGCTAGGCCAACTGGGCCGACAACCGCTTCTGCCTCGCCGACTGCGGCCTGAGCTTCGGCTATAAGGCCATGCCGTGATCCAAAAGGGGCTTTGGTTAAGGTCAGGGACGGAATTGACCACTTCGGCCTCAGTGGCAGGAGCGACGACAATGGGATATCCATCTTCGGATCCCAGGACATTTGGATCGACCACGTGTCCATGACCAAATGTAGGTAAAGTTTTTTGTTTATTTTACTTGAAGTTTGAATTAGAAATATCTTAAGCTTATCATGATTGATTATTCAAAGTGATGTTTTGGTTAATATCCGGCCAGGGGCTTGCATTTATAGTTGGTGATGGTTGAGAAATGATTTCATATTAAGATTTCTTCAAGTCAGATTATTTGTAAATGGCGCTTGAGAAATGATTTCATATTAAGATTGTTTGTGCGGATTCCCTTAGTAATTACATCAATCTTATGAGAATAATTTTACACCTCTTTTGTCTTTCAAATCGTAGTGGCTGACTTGAAGAGGCTTCAATTAAGGTCTTCATATGTTCAACCAGATGCTCGATTTTGTTGTATTATCTGTAGCACGCGGCGCACTTGTTCCTGACACTCAAAATAAAAAAAAATATCCTTTGAAGTTGGTTGTGATCATTGCAAGAGAAATAAATAAGCATAAAAAATATACCTTAGGCTCTCAGAAGACTCATGTCTGCTGTCCATGATTGGTTTAATTGTAGTTGTGATGAAACTTGGATTGGATGGGTAGGAATGAAAATCGTGAGGGGTATTTATATTTGATGATGGGATGCTTTTTTTTTTTTAAAGGTTTGAATGATTAATTTAGGGCCTTAGTGTCATTCATCTTCTCTGGAATTAAATCAATTATAATTCACTCGCTAGCTAGCGACCTATGATTACCACCAAAAACATTAAGTCRTGGTAATCGAAATGCTTTGGGGCCCACACATGAGCTGCTAGAATATATCCATGCTACCACAAMCCTATCTCTCTCAGATTTTGGAGGTTTGCAACTTGCGTTTGATTGCTTACTTACGTAGATATGACCGTACSCATGTCAAATTTTATAGGTCATTGGTCCGAAATTTGCATTTTATTTGTTTATTATGTAAAATACAATTAATTAAAAAAAAGTTTCAACAACCGCAACACGAAATATGTTGATTATGTTAACAATGCAGACRATTGAAATCCTGATTTACTTTGCAATAAAAGATCAGGTTYGTCATACTTKTCGACGGTTTGCTTTWGGTGGTATTGGACTTTAGTTTGTTCAACTTTTGYTGCGTGTTTGTTCCATTCATATTTCTCTGTCATTCCAGGCATCTGCTTATAATATTTTGACTATGAGAAATTTCTTGGTTTCAATTGTTGAAGCTGCATGGCTAAATTTTTAAGTCGCAAATTCTCTCTCCTTTTTTTTTTTTTGGGGTCTATGTACAAACCAAGATTGAACCAAATCCGCTAGTTTCGCATGCATTACTATTAAAACTACTGGCATTAAAGTTACTAATATGGCCAAGTAGGATTAGATCTAGTGTTCTTGTTGAAATAATAATATCAAAGTTTGTCTTGTCTGTAAGTTAACTGGCTTGTCTAAACTTTTTTACCTTGTAGGTTGATATGATTGTTGTAACTGATGGAAGCAGAATATTGGGTCTTGGAGATCTTGGAGTTCAGGGAATCGGAATCTCAATTGAGAAGTTGGATCTTTATGTCGCAGCTGCAGGGATCAACCCACAAAGAGTACTCTCTAGTTCTTCTTACAAGTTAAATTGCATGAATATCCTTTATGCATAAAATTGAACCGTAGGATTCTGTCAAGTTTGTCAGTAGTTTTTCTATCAAGTCAAAAACACAGAAATCAAAGATATCTTTTGAAATATATGAGTGATGTGGATGTATTGGATGATGGTACATATATTGTTAACTTGTTTTGTTGTTAATTTTGGGTTATTATGTTAGGGTAATTTGATAGATTAGGTCTCATGGTGTATATTTTTATGTCCTTTGAGGAATTTATCCATGTGTAATAGAATTTATACAAGTGTAATAGAAGGCATTCTTTGTACACTATTGTTGTTAACTTTGGGTTATTTTGTTGTCTTCATAATTGTTTTTGCAGTGGATTTGAAAAAGTGCACCTGCTTTCATTTCTTTTTTTTTTTAATTTTTTTACTACTTTCTAGAAGGTAGTTTTAAAAAACTGACGTAAAATATTCGTTCTGGAAACAGACTTTCTAGAAGGTATTTTTAAAAACCGCCGTAAAAACGCTGCATTCTACGGCCGTTCTAAAAACCGCCGTAAAAACGCGGCATTCTACGGCGGTTCCCAAACCGCCGTTAAATGTCTTCCAGAACCGCCGTTAAATTCCACTTTTTTACGGCGGTTTTGAAAAACCGCCGTAAAATTTAACGGCGGTCGATATAAGGACGGTTCAAAAACCGCCGTTAAAAGCTCAAAAAACCCGCCGTTAATGACCCAGTTTGCAGTAGTGTCATGATCTAAACCATCAAGATTATCCAATCTAATGGTCAAGATGATTCCCTAGGTTCACATATAATGACGGGTTCTCATTTGAACCCAACCCTATATATATATACGAAAGTGCTTGCTGGCCTTTCATTGCCAAGGCAAGTGACTCTAAGCTACGGAGTGCATTTGCAATTAAATTGAAATGATCACTTTATGGATTGAAACAATCCAAATGGATGTGGTATAACCATCTAAGTGACTACTTGATTGGGAAAAGATAATCTATGCCCTTGCGTATTTATAAAGAAAATAAGTTTCAAATTTGCGATTATAATTGTATATGTCGATGAAAAGAACATAATATTCACTCTTAATGAAATAAGAGATATCGCTAGTTATTGGAAATTTTAATTTGAGATAATGAATCATGGGAAAACTCGATCATCTTAAGGCTTTAAACTAAACCCGAGTTTGTGGAATACTAGATTCTATAATTTGCATATATCCAAAAGATGATCAGGCGATTAAATATGGATAAGTGCAATATGCTAGCACTCATATGATTGGTCAAAGTGAAGATATAAGGAAAGATCAATTTCGTCAGCGGAATCACAAAGAACTGGTGGGAGCTAAAATTCTCTTCTTATATACAACATGTGCATTATTGTACCATTACTAATACACTTGACCAAATATTACTTTGTCTAAATTGTTATCTTGATTTAACTCAAGAAAGCGCAATGTCACTGGAATGGAATCGAAACGTATTTCGATACATAAAAGAAACCATTGACGTGAGTTTATCTTTCCCATTCATAAATATAATTGGGTCTGCAGATGATCTTGTAACCCCTAAAAGAAAATGTTGAGTTTACTTCCTACTGTGAAACACTAAATAGTATCGTTGATATTAGTTACTCATTCGATTCATGTAAAGAGGTCATTTCATACATGTAGTAGTTCGTGAGTATCTATGGTAAATGTTATGACCATACATACCTTTGAGAATAGTGGATTGAACTCTACCACTGAAGAAAAGGTGATAATATGACTAATATCACCACAACTCTTCTACAACCAACAATTATGCACTTTCTCAAGAATCAAGTAAATTGAGGAAGTGGAGACTTTCAAAGTTCTCTTGATAGATGTACATATCAAAGATAGGTGTAGACTTTAGAGGGAGTCTCAACATAGGTGTGTTGTACTCTTTTTCCTTAGACCAAGTTTTACTTTTCCTATTGGGTTTTGTTACTTGGTAATGTTTTAATGAGGCAACAATGAAACACCATTTCACCATTTGACTTGGCGCAAGGGGGAGTATTGAAGGAAAAACACAATTAGTGTGACTTCATCAACAAGTAACTGATGAAGGACAATTTAGGTGTTTGTTATCTTTATGTATTATGGAAACATGTATTTGATACCTTATAAAAAGGGAGTATTTGATGAATAATAGAACCCTAATTTCTACTGTCGCCATCGTCTCGTTTGTATCTTCTTCTATTCTGCCTTTTCTTTCACAGATTTCAATTAGTGATCCTTGATCAGAATTATCGTTCCAGCTATCAAGTTGATATATAGCGTTTAAATTAGCACTTATCAAGTGGATTACACCATTTCCACATGTATTTATATTACTAATCATTTTATATTATTGCTTTATATAATATTTAAAACTAATTAACAATAAATTATAAAAAATATGATGTATTAAATATAACAAATAGGTATAATTGTAAACATATAATGGAACGATAACAAAAATTTCTTTATTTTGAAAAAAAATTAAAAATCAAAGGTGCTGGAAATCAGCTAGATCTGATTGACAAAGGAAACTTGTAGGTGAAGTTCAAGTACTCACGAGATCTAAACTAGTTTTTGCATGAAACAATAAATAATGGGCAATACTTTTTTGTGATCTTCTAACCCAAAATAGACCCAAGAGATCGAGGTAAGACAAGAAAGGTTGGAGATCCTTAGAATAGAAGCACAAATAGCAGGGCATTCAAACTTTTTCAAGGTTATGGCAATAATGTTACATACATCCCAAGTGACAAAAATGTTTCATGGAGAGCAACAAATTGAGCAATTTATGCATTGATTATTCCTCTGACTTTCTTACATACACTAGTGGAAAAAAGCTAATTAGTGGAGCTGTATAAGTGATGGTTCGAATTAGAACCGTTGCTGAAAATGTAAAAGTGGCGGTTTTAATATTTGAACCGCCGCCTAATTGAAAAAAATGACCGGGTGGCGGTTCCTAATGTTGAAGCGCTACTTTTAAATATATAAAAGGTGGCGGTTCAATACAAAACCGTCTCCAATAATTTGCTCCGGGCAGCGCTTGTAATAGAGCGCTGCCAATAAGTTAGACCGGGCAGCGCTTATCGTCTCATTAGCAACGCTTCACTTTTTCTTCTCCTTTCTTTTTTTTTCATCTTTTATTTCTAAATCGAAATCAGATGTGCAGAAACCTAGAAAATTACCGGACACAAAAATCCATTTCTAAATCAAAATCAAGATCTGGTGCAGATGGCTAGGGAGGAGAAACCCTAAAAATTATTGGACAAATTAATTCCACCCTTTGATTTTTTTTCTCTACTGTACGACGGCGATGATCGCAACTCCGACGACTACCGCCGCTCCGATCTTGTCTCATTCCTCCGTTCATAGGCGGTTTGTTTCTCTATCTCCGTTTTTGCGTGTTCGATTTTTTTTGTCTTTTTTTTCTGCGGATTTGAACGAAGATGCAAACACGTTTTTTGCAGAAGCTTCTTGACTGATTTGATGAGAAATCGCATTTCTTGCTAATGATTTGGCTCTGAATTTTAAGGAATCCGATGTTTTAGGTAGGTTTTGGAGTTTTATTCAATTCTTTGATTCTTTATCCTGTTGGTTGGTGCTTGTTATTATTTATCTGATTATACAAATTATTTATATTCTTTGTTGCACATAATCTTTATATATACATATCATCATCATCATATAGAACACACACACCGAATTAAGAAGGGCTTTTAAGTTGTATTTGTTTCGACATCGGATTCCAGATTTTCTTTTTCTTTTTTTTTTTCATATTTCTAATATTGTTTGTTATACTTCTTGAAGATGCCAATTGTTTGTGGTCGTGAACCGACAGCTACTGAAGAAGAAGAAGAAAAGAGGCTTGGTTCAGAGAGATCTGGGGAGCTTAGTGGAAAAGTAAATTAGGTAATTATAATTACAATCTCCTAAGCTGGAGTCTGGTTCATTCTTGTCAACTTCCATGGATATCTTGACTAAGTTCCACTACGATTCAAAGATTATCCTGTGTTTGCAAATGTCTTGTTCAATGACGTTCTGATTGGGTTATGGTACATAAAAGTATAATGTGTAAATTTGAATTAGCTTCTAACAAGTTCATTGAATGTGTTCCAGTTTATAATGCGGAGGACTAATGAATTACTATCCAACCACTTTCCACACAAAGGTACTTTAAAATAGTGTCATCCATATTGCGCAATTAAGTTTTATAACTAAACAATATATTTTTTGATAGATAGTTTAATTTAAAGTATCCTCTACTTTTTCACAGATAGTTGAAGTTGTGTGCTGCAAGCTGACTCCACTCCAATCTAAGTTGTACAATCATTTTATACATTCAAAAAAATGTAAACTTCATTTCTTTTATACGAACAAGTTTGCAGTCTGCCCATGCTTTTTCTCCTTGACAAATACAGGATAATACATCTAACCTTCACAACTTTCATGCAAAGGTTAAACGGGCAATTTCAGAAGAAGCAAAAAAATCAAAAATATTAGCTTATATAACTGCTCTTAAGAAGCTCTGCAACCACCCAAAGGTATATTGTTATTCGAAATGCTGATTCTATATTCTGTGATTGCTAATTGCTCTTTAGATTTCATTGCCTTAGAGTGAAAGTAAGTGTTGCATCTTTAGATTGGTGTGCTATGGATGTAATTGTGATAATCTGAAATGCTGAAATGTTTAAAAAGTGATGCAAGATTGGTAAATTGGTGTCTGTTGCGATAATGAAAATGAAAGATCTAGATTGCACACATTTTACTTTACATGACCGTGGAATTTAGTTTCGAAAATAGAGTATCATATTACATTTGGTAAGTGATGTACTTTGCTAGGTGATATCAAAATAGCACCCTTTTCTTAACATTTGCAGACTCCAAATACTAGTGATGCCCAGACCTTTTACTGCTATCCTGGCAAGAGGTGCAAAATGACCGGGCGGGCCATCCTAACTCTTTCTTGCTTCTGATACCTCTTGTATTTTTTGCAAAATTTAACTTCATTTGTTCCTAATTTAAAAAGCAAATCCTAATGTTCTGCCAGATCTGGATCGTGGAATGGTGGTGATGGGGTATGGGCCGAACTGTTAGGAAAAATGCATGTCTTAGTCCGGTTACTTGCTCACCTTTGTAAGAGAACAAATGATAGGATCGTTCTAGTTTCAAATTACACAGGTGCCTGATATTGAGCTTTAATTGATTGAAAACTTGATTATGCTTATGGTATTTACCATGTGATCCATATATTTATTTTTCTTTTCACTTTTCATTAAGAATCATTCTATCCTTTGTTCCGTTGAAGTGTATCAATTTTTCACACTCACTATAGAATAAAAGCACATTGTTATGTTTGTTTCTCATCATAATAAACAATTTTCTTGAAATATGTTGTTAAGTATATAATCAAACAGAGAGAGTGATAGAGAAACATAGAAAAAAAAAAGGGTGGTGGGTGTGTTGAAGAAAAAAAAAGAAAGAGAGAAAAAAAAGGAAGGAAAATTGGATTCAAGTGTCTGAAGAATGTTGACTGGGTGCTCGTCTTCATTCCAACATTTTTGAGACATTGTAAAATATTCTTTCTATTTGTGCGGTCTATGGAAATATCATATTATGGTTGACTAGTTTGATATATATATATATATATATATATATATATATATACACACTAGTGCAAAAAATGCGATTGGAGGCGGTTCAAAATAGCCTTTGGAGGCGGTTATGAACCGCCTCTAATATTGGCGACGCTTAAAGTAAAAAAAATCAGGCAGCGGTTCTTAGAACCGCTGCCAATAATAGTTTTTGGCATCGGTTGTTATATAGAACCGCTGCCAAATATAGAAACCGGGCAGCGGTTATTATATAAGAAGCGCTGCCAAAACCAACCGATGCCAAATATGGAACCCGGGCAGCGCTTCTTAGCGAACAGGCGCTTCTAATACTACTATTAGAAGCGGTTATTAGTTAAGGACCGATGCCAAAAGTAGTAGTAGCAACGCTTGTTAACAAGAAGCGCTGCCAAAACCAACTGATGCCAAATACGGAACCCGGGCAGCGCTTCTCATCTAACAAGCGCTGCTAATACTACATCGGTTCTTTACTACATCGGTTCTTAGCTAATAACCGTTGCGGAAAAAAGTATTAGCAGCGCCAATTCGCTAAGAAGCGCTGCCAATAATAGTTTTTGGCAGCGCTTCGTAACTAAGAAGCGCTGCCCGGATTCTATTTTTGGCATCGGTTCTGAGCGAACAACCGCTGCCAAAACTTTTTTTTTCCTGCACCTGAAACAAAAACAGCTCCAAAAATCCAAAGAATCTGCCCCAAAAATTCACATAATAAGCTCCAAAAATTCACAAATTTTGAAAATCCCAAAATTTATTATAAATCATACAAACTAAAATATTCATAACAAATACAAATTGTCCAAACAAACATCCTTCGTGTCATAAATAGCAAACAAGTGTTCAACCCTTCAATTCAACAAATGCTTACACCCACTCCACAACAGAAAACGCATGCCTCCATTTCTTTTTATCCCCAACTCAACAAATGTGCTTACAATTACGAATTTAGAAGAACGTCAATAAAATATCTCGCAAACACATTTCGAATATCATCGAACTCTAACGGTGAATAAGGATCTTGATTCGGTATCCAATCCTTAAATTCAAAATATTGAAACAAAATATTAGATTTATTAACACTAACTAATTATGATTTAAAACTTCTCACTATATAAACATTAAAGATAACAATAAACAAACTAACTTACCACTCCAATATTTTGATTATTGGGAAAATTGTTGACAATGTCGTCCATATACCTCATCACATAATCACTAGTGGAAAAAACACGATTAGCAGCTGTTCAAAACAGCTATTGGTGGCGGTTTTTGAACCGCCTCTGATCGAGGCGACATTTAAAGTCAGATCCACACGGGTTAGCGGTTCAAACCGCTACTTAAAACAGGAGCGGGTGGCGGTTCTCATTATAACCGCCACCAATAGTCCAAACTTTTGGTATCACTTCACATTGAACCGCGACTTAAAATGTCAAACTTTTGGCAACGCTTCATGCTGAACCGCCACTTAAAGTGTAGACTTTTGGCAGCGGTTTCTGTTTTGAACCGCCACTTACAGTGTAATTTTTTTTTTCCAGCTTCAGCACCCAAAAAATTCCCCAAATTTATTATAAATCCTACAAACCAGATTACGCATAGCAAATACACAACTAAATAAACCAAAATATTCATAGGAAACACAAGTTATCCAAACAATCAACAAATGTCATAAATATCAAACACAAATCATTCAAGTAAACAACAAATATATCATTTCAACCATAACAATTCAATCTTATCAATATACTCAACAAATGCTTACAATTAAAAATTTAGAAGACGTCAATAAAATATCTTGCGAACACATTACGAATATCATCGAACTCCAACGGTAAGTAAGGATCTTGATTTGGTCTCCAATCCTTAAATCAAAAATATTGAAACAAAATATTAGATTTATTAATAGTAACTAATTATGATTTAAACTTCTCACTATATAAACATTAAATATAATAAATGGCAAATTAGTTTCCTCAGCCACTACGCAACAATCTTTATATCAAACCTGACATATCCACTTGCTTTTGTAAAATAAAAACGAAAAAAAGGAAAAAATTACGAAAGTCAGCCAAGATTTGTAAAAACACGTTAAAATAAAAAACAGAGCAGAAGTTAATAAAAAAAATTTACCCTTTCTTTGTTCAAACCACTCCCTACTGCTCCCCCTGAGCCAGCTGCAGATATTTTCCAAAAACTCTCTAAGACCAAAGAGAAAAGGCAAAAAATAAATGAAAAAATTAAGAATGAGAGGTTATTTATATATGATTAACCTGATACAGATGAGGGAGGGTGCATTAGACTATCAATCCCGTACTTGACCTATTAATTATCAAAATAAACACTATATTTTATGTTAGAACACGATGAGAGAGGGTGCATGAGACTATCAATCCCGTACTTGACCTATTAATTATCACAATAAACACTATCTTTTATGTTAGAACACAATCGTTTTGACCACCTTAGGGTTTTTTTTTTTTTTTTACTACCTGAGTAGCATAGCCACTAAATCTTGTCCAAGTGCCAAAGGCGTAGCGTCTTGTGTGTGCGTACGACCGATTTTACAATGTCTTTGAATTCTACAGACTGAAAAAAATAAAAAGTAATGTTATAATATAATTAAATTTGAAACCTCTCTCGACTAGTCAAAGAAAACGCAAACCGAATATCATAATTATAACATAAACAGACAAACAAAAGCAAAATTAACAAATTTACCTGTGCATAAGACAAGCCAAAACCAGATCATAAGCCAGCTAGATAAGATTATCGTTGGAAACGTGCCATTAGAAGACTATAATCTGTTTACGTGATCGTGGATGAACAAATTTTTCTCCGCTCTTGTGGCTAAGAATCTCAGCTGCTCTATTTGCAATTACCTGTCCAATTATAAATATTTCAAAAAAAAAAAAAAAAGAAAGAAAAGTGTTTAGAACCAATTAAATTACAAAATGAAGAATTAATTAAAGACACCTCATTGGCATTCATGTTAGTTTGAGTGCCACTGCCAGTTTGCCAAACGATCAACGAAAATTGATCGTTTAGTTTCCCGTCAGCCACTTCTTGGCCTGCTTGAATAACTGCTTTCCCTATGGTGGGGTCCAGCCCATATTCCATGTTTACCTATATATCAACCAATTCACATCATTAAATTGTTTGGGATATTCAAACTTACATATATTTTAATGACTATTTGTAATATTCAGAAAAATTAATTAGGATAGGCAGCATTTAGACCTTGGCAGCACATTTCTTAAGAATTCCAAAAGAACGAACAACAGGTTCAGGCATTCGTTCTTGCTTGCCTCCGATTTCAAAATTGTGCAACGATCTTTGAGTTTGAGCGCCCCATAATCTGACCCACTCAAAACATCAAAAAAAATATACAAAGCCCGCCAATTACATGGTCATTAATCAAAGCCATCTCACAATTTTTAAACAAGTGTATGCGAGAGTGATAGAGCGAGTATACCAATATCACGATAAAAAGATGTAAAATAAACAAAAGGAAAGGATAAGCCTCAGCTTAGAATCTTGTGGACCAATGACAAATTCAGCAGGCCGGGCCGATGGCCTTTCATGTAATGGACCACTCTGAATCCTAGAAAAAACTATGGTGGAATTTAGAAAAGTGGCGTGCAGAGCCAACGCCACTTTCAATTTGCTGCAGATATTCCCATACGAACCACAAGCTCGACTCCACGAAACCACACGATCACCATTGTAGGCTAAGTAAATAAACTCACTCAACGCTGCCATCGATGTCACCATTAAGTATGCTAATACCTGGTTCATAACGAGTTTAAAAAGTACAAATTAGTTAGTAATGAATTTCAAAGTACAAACACAAAGGCATTCCCATCATTCCTTTCCACAAAAATCTAATAATGTTACATTTCAATTTTGTTTTTAATTTTTTTTAATAAAACAAATATATTCGCCTGGCATTTATTTCTCTTTTATGAAATTGCATCCTCTATTAGAGACATATGTGTGTGTGATGTCCACGTGCTATGAAGGAAAACCCTACATTTAAAATAAAGAATCAATCATATACTGTAAAATGGGGCCTATATGGAAGATACATAGTTAATGACATCCCAACCATAATTTCAAGATTCAAAAAATTGGAATTAAAATAAAAAGAAAAGGAAAAAAGGAAAGGAAGAAGGAAAAAACTGTTCTTGGTTGAGAAAATTGATTGCCTTAACCTACCAGCCCTGATAACGAACCCTGCAGTCAAAGCATGCACTTAAGACATCTTTTCTGTGTGGGTGTTGGTCATTTATAACACACATAAAACAAAAAAGGGATTTCAAAGGTGGAATTAAATTAAACCTGATCAGTAACAAAGAAAAGCCATGCTTTAGTCAGTAAGCATCTGAGATATGAAGATATAGCTGCAAACAAGGCATATCCAGCAGAAATTGCACTAATGCAAACCATGTACCTGTCCCATTGCAAATAATGATAAGTAATAAAA
>BMAC01001090.1:19357-31722 GCA_014905375.1 Phtheirospermum japonicum
CCAGCTTTTTTTTTTTTTTTAAATAAAAGATATAATCCATTAAAAACTCTCTAAGAATAAGAAAAAAAATCATAGTTGAAACACATAAATTTGGATTAACATCTATAAAAAGAGAAAGTATGTACCTTAATTGGATAGTCTTTTCGTGAAAAATATGTGCCGGTGGCTAGATCCTCAAAATTGTTTGATGAAATTGTGGACAAGCTCTCCTCAATTGAATAGTCTTTTCGTGAAAAATATGTGCCGGTGGCTAGATCCTCAAAACTGTTTGATGAAATTGTGGACAAGCTCTCTTTCATCAAGTGCTCGAAAGAAAATAAAGTTAATCTCATGAAGAAAAATATTTGATCTAGAACTATAATGTCAACAAGACATAAATATTAAAATTTCTTCAGGAATAAGTATTGTATATCATAACATGCGATACTTCAAGATCACAATAATTTAATTTATATTAAAAAAAAATCATATTCTTCAGGAATATTGAATTATCACATGAAATAAGAATACATATGGATATTCTTTTGGAATATTATACTTAGTTGTTCTACTTCAGGAGAAACAACTTGAATTGATATAAACACATGATAAGGAAATAAAATAATAAAATAATAATTAAATAAAAAAATTACTTCTTCAAGAACAATTGTAGATCGCATAGTATTCTTCAAGAATACATAATATTCAAATAGAATATATTGAGATCTGGTTGTATTTTTCCACAAACTACAATAATTTATCGACGAGCGATTGTAGATCTCATAGTATTCTTCAGGAATACATAATATTCAAATAGTATATATTGAGATATGGTTGTATTTCTCCACAAACTACAATAATATATCGACGAGCGATTGTAGATTTCGTAGTATTCTTCAGGAATACATAATATTCAAATAGTATATATTGAGATATGGTTGTATTTCTCCACAAACTACAATAATATATCGACGAGCGATTGTAGATCTCGTAGTATTCTTCAGGAATACATAATATTCAAATAGAATATATTGAGATATTTTTGTATTTCTCCACAAACTACAATACGGTGGAAGAAATTGATTTCTCTAGTGTTTCTTCAAGAAACAACATTAAACCCGTGATCATTTGATAATGATAGAGATATATAAAATCGATCTCCACCGTCCAAAATCAAATAGTATATGTCTTAAGTAATATATACAAATATCAACTTGATCCAACGGTTAGATTGTGCGAGATCTATTTTTGAAAGAATCCGTAACGATAAATCATGAACAAAAAAAAACTGTTTTGTTGCGAACCCATTATTGGAATATATAAGTATCAAAACAAGATCTCCAGCGTTCAGATATTAATTCAACAAGTCTTGAATACGTTGTAAAAATTTGAAGGCAATCCAACGGTTAAAATTTCGTAAAATGGTTTTGAAACTTTTCTGCGCAGACAATTTTCGGGCAGAAAATTTTTCTATTGTGTTGATTTATGAATGTTTGGTTTTGAAAGCTATTATTTTTCAATCAATCTCAATTGGTTAGAGATTCGTGCTGATAACGTGTTGTAAAACTAGAGAAAATGAGAGAGGAGAGTGAGAGAATGAGAGAAGAGAGTTGTTTATTATGGGGACTAGAGTCCCTTTTTATAGTTACAAGATTAGGGTTTAGGGGTAGGATAGTCCATTCATATAATATGTAATTAAGGCAATTAATTAATTACAACACACATATAATTTATTTTTAAAGAGAAAACCACATATATAATTATTAATAGTGAGTTAGAAGTTCATTAAGATGTTTTAATTTATTTAAATATTACTAACCAATTTCTTTTTTGCTTCCAAAATCTTTGTATTCGGAAACTCTAGCTCATTGCTACTACTCAACGCAGTCCTCGCACAAAACCAATACACATGTCGTGGATATTGCGCACTATACCCATCAGATGATTGAGTCGTACAGGATTGAACAGATTTGTTCTCGGTGCTAGATAAGAAATGTTGAACCAAAGCTGTTTTCTCCCACTCGGGTATGCTATTGCTATACCCCTTGCGCCCCATGTAATGGGGATACTTGTTCATTGATGCTCTCTCTGAATCTTTTCTTCTTAATTCCTGAAAAAAAAATTACAAAAGTCGATTACAACAAAAAACACAACCGGATATTACAATAAAGCTAAATAAAGTTATTTACCAAAAACTCAGCAGTATTGCTCGTTTGAACAAACATCGACCAATCATCTTTTGTAATTTGCCCCTTATAAACTTCATATGGCGGTCTCTTGTCCTTCCCTAAAGGTATAGTACGGAATATATACTTGTTTCAAAACTTACTCCTAAAACCTCTATGCATTTTTGCCATCTTCCTAATCACCATCCCCTTCTTGGAGTCATCGATAACATAATCATGCTACAACATAAAGCAATAAATTACAAATTAGAAAGTTTTTCTTTAAAATCAGAATTAGAAAGCACAAGTATAAACCAAAAAATCCATAGTTAACAAGCACATTCTAAACTCAAATTAATTCTAGCTTGTTTTTGTGGTCCCAAATATTAAAAAATTCAAAAATAAACAATTTCACAAATTTTAAAGAGTAAAAAGTAAAACAAAAAACAGACCCATTCTTTATTACTTCAACAAGAAGCATTGCATAATACACATTTACTTATAATAATATAATAAAAATTTATTTATAAAAATATGAAAATTTCAGTCCACATTTACTTACACGAATCTCAGCCCACATTGGACCCTTCATGTCATCAGATACATCCTCCCACGTCATGTTGATATTAACCCTGGAGCATACCAACATGCCAAGATCGGTCGTGAATGATATCGCGTCATCACCAACCGACTGATCGTTATAACCCCATCGATCTATTTTCCTCGGTTGTCCTACCTTGGAACTAGATCCCTTGGCAGCCCCCCTCCCCTTCTTTCTTTTCCGAACTGAAGATGTATCACCCGAGTGATGCTCTTCGCCCTCGCCGAAAGAATCCATATACCTGAAATAATTACCATATCAACATAAATACCTCTTCAAGTGTGCTATTGACAAGTACTTTAACACAAAATAATAATAACATTTACAATGAGAGTCGAGTCAACTAAAAAATAAATAAACACACATTGATATTATTTTTATCATTTTCTTATAAGAGTCGAGTCAACTAAAAAATTAATAAACACACATTGATATTATTTTTATCATTTTCTTATAAGGAGATAAGATATTGTATTCATATTATTATAATTAATTATTGATATTACTGAAGAATAACAAACTTACAACTAAGATATGAACAATCCCTCGTCATGTGCCGACACAAATGGGAGATCATCCTCATTATGATCACCTTGCACATCTACATGAGGTATACCTATAGAAAACGAGGGTATCTTATTTTCATCCGTTTCAACTTGCCCTTCAATCCCAACTATCTTTTGACTTGCTTGTAAAACAACTGACCATCTGTGGTCGGAAGGATCCTCCATATAAAACACTTGTTCCGCTTGCGATGCAAGTATAAACGGATCATTTGTGTAACCACAACGGCTGAAATCCTTTAAAGTGAAGCCCATCTCATCATGTTTAACACCTCGACGATTATCAATCCATTAACAACGGAAAAGAGCAAACTTGAATTCTATATAGTCTAGCTCCCATATTTCCTCGATCCGACCATAATATGGCATCTGTGTAAGAACATGATTACTATCTGATGAGCTAGAGTAATCTATCGATGATGCCACTACTGTTACTCCACTATTTTGCATTACAGATTTTTTGTCCTGACGAGAAGTGTAAAATGTATAACCATTGACGTCATATCCTTCATATGCACAAATTGGTATTTTCGGCCCGTAAGCTAACCATTTCAAGTCAGATCCCACATCGTCGGAAAAGTCAAAACTTTGTGAGAAAATCAAATCCTTAAACCACGAGGCAAATGTTTCATTATGTTCACGTGCCAACCATACTTCTCCTCTCGAAGGATTATGAGATTTCAAAAGATTTTGATGTTGTTGTATATATGGATGGACAATTTGTAAATGTTGCAGCACAAGAAGATGGGCTTTGCTTTGTAAATGATCTTCTACATTTTTCATCTTCTTTCGTCTAATTGTACCAACACCTTGCAATCTTCCTTCGTGTTTAGATTTGGGAAGTCCTAAATGATCAACATTCTTCAAGTAAGGAGTGCAAAAGTCCAACACTTCTTCATCGATTACTCCTCTAATAATGCTTCCTTCAGGGCGCCCACGATTTTTCACTTTAGACTTCAAACTTCCCAAATGTCTTTCAAATGGCCACATGTATCGTAAAAAAAACCAGACCACACACTTTGATTTCCCCTACCAAGTGCACAACAAGATGCACCATAATGTCAAAAAATGACAGTGGAAAATACATCTCCAATTGACAAAGCGTAACAACAACTTGACGTTGTAACTCATCAAGTTTCTCCGGATGAATCACTTTGCTGCATATAGAATTAAAAAAAAGCACAATCTCATGATTTCATACCTCACATGTTTAGGAAGAATCCCTCGGATAGCTACCGGAAGAAGATGTTGCATCAAAATATGGCAATCATGAGATTTCATACCAACTAATTTCGAATCTTTCAACGACACAAAATTCTTGATGTTTGAACAATAGCCTGAAGGTACCTTTATTCTATACAAACAATCACAAAAAGATTTCTTCTCGGATTTCGTCAAAGTAAAGCATGCAGGAGGTAGATAAAATCCCTTATCCCATTTTTGTGGTGCCAACTCCATTCGCATCTTTAAATGCTCGGACATGTGTTTTCGAATATTGAGACCATCTTTGGACTTTCCAGGAATGTTTAGGAGTGTTCCAATAATAGCATCACAAACATTTTTCTCGATATGCATCACATATAGACAATGCCTGACACGTAAATCCTTCCAATAAGGGAGTTCCCAAAAAATAGATTTTTTTTCCACAATCCATTTTTTGCCGGTTTGTACGGTTTTCCAAGAACTGTATTTAAGTCTTTCACTTTCTCGTACACCTGCAAACCACTTAATGGTAAACGTGGAACCCTGAGCTCAGTACGACCATTGAAAGGTTTTTTTAATCTACGATAACGGTGGGTAATGGGAAGAAACCTTCTAAAATCCGGGAAGACATTTTTCTTGCAGTTTGGCAAGCGAAGATCAATTGTATCCTCTTCACATATCGGGCAAGCTTTGGAACCCTTCGTTGGATAACCAGAAAGGTTTCCATAAGCGGGGAAATCATTAATAGTGCAATACAACATAGCACGCAACTGAAAGTTTGTTTTGGTGTTCACATCATAAGTGGATACACCTTCGCTAAAAAGCAATTTCAAATCATCGATAAGTGGAGCAAGATAAACATCGATATCGTTGCCCGACTGCTTTGGACCAGAAATTAGAAGAGAAAGCATAATGTACTTTCGTTTCATCGACAACCACGGTGGCCAGATATAAATTGTCAATAAAACGGGCCAAGTGTTGTGTTGACTACTTAGAGTGCCGTGTGGATTCATACCATCTGTGCATAAGCCAAGTCTCAAGTTTCTATGCTCCTTCCCAAATTCTGGGTATTTCAAATCGATTTGTTTCCAGTGTGGAGCATCGTCCACATGTCTCAAAAATCCATCTTTTTTCCGATCTTCGGCGTGGCATACCAAAAGTTTAGAATCTTTTGCATTTGAAAATAACCTCCTGAACCTGGGTATTATCGCAAGATACCACAGAACCTTCGCTGGTATTCGATTCTTTCCACTTTCAGTGACACCAGATGCATTCAACTTTTTCTTGTAACGCGAAAGATGGCATCTTGGACATTCATCCAAATCCTCGTACCCCTTACGATACAAGATACAATCATTCGGGCATGCATGAATTTTCTAAATTTCTGTACCTATAGGGCACAGTAGTTTTCTAGCTTCATAGTTCGTTGAAGGAAGCATGTTCCCAGGAAACATTTCCTCAAGACCTTCCAATAATTCTGTGAAACTTTCATTAATCCATCCATACTTCACCTTCATGTGAAATAATTTCAATACGACAGATAACTTGGAGAATGTTGAATTTGGACACAAGGGAAGCTTCGCTGCAGCCATCAAACTTTCATATGCTTTTGGTTGATAATCAAAATTGTCTTGAACATCGGTCAACAAATCATTGGTTCGATCATCTTCAAATTTGTCGCTTTCACTGTCAGCCGCATGGTTTGAAGCATCTTCGTTATGAGCACCAATATTACTAGTGTTCGCAATTTCATCGGCCTTCCTCTTCAAATTTACAGGATAAGCTTGTTGAGAAGCAGCAGCATCGCCTTCAACAGAAACCTCTCCATGAAGTGTCCAAACATAATAATTATCTCTGAATCCTCGTTCGAACAAATGTGCATAAATTTCTCAGCACATCCGTTTCCTTACTCATGTTGCGGCAAACTGAACAAGGGCACAAAATTCTATCATCTCCTCGTTGTTTTTGATACGCAACGGCTTTTTCAATGAATTCATGCACTCCTGCCAAATATGTGGTAGTGTTCCGAAGCCCGTACATCCAACTTCGATCCATCCCTAAAAAAGATTTTCAATAATAGCCAGAAAGGTTAGTGCTGTAGAGCAGTATATAATTTCTCAGCTTTTGATCTTCATCGGGCGACCATAACCCTTCTTATGCCTCTGCCTTGGATTTTCGAACGGCCTACGAAACATTCTTGGAATTAATTAATTAAAACTAGCTAACTAGAGGTCACCGGGATGTATACATTTTTTTGCAAGGCTACTAGGCTGAACCAGTAGAACCGTTGAATCCGATTTTGCAAACAATGTTTATAACTATTAACAAAAACATTTGTGTAGTTTTTTTTTATATTTATTTGGTTACAACTCCACTCGAATAAACATGAGTCATTAATGGGTCATAAATGCACTATTTACTTAACCTCTGGTGCTTTTCTTAGTTATCAATCACATCTACTTTTCTTAGTTATCAATCACATCTGTTCATTATCAATTTATCTTCATCCCAAATCCTATCAAATTCAAAAGTATTCTATTTATTTTTCATACAATTATTAAAATATTTTCTTAAAAAAAAAATCCAAGGTGAAAGAATTATACTAGAATTTCACATTCTTGTCGTCTTAATCTTAATTTGCATATAAGTCAAGAATTTGCAAAATTGGTGCGTAGCTGTGATTGATGCTAAAATATTTCACATATCTTAATAAAAATATATTTGATTAGTTGTTAAAATATGACATTTTTATCTATTTAATTATAGTTAATTAATTGTTTATTTATTATCTACTTTGTATAAAGGTTGATTTAAATAAATAAACACTTTAATATAATTAAATAGAAATCCTGAACAAAGCACTTGTGCACTTAAAATTTACTACATACGAAGTATATATTCGAAAAGGGATAAACATTTTACATAGGAACTAAGTAGGTACAGTAATAATGATGAGCACTGGGCAGAATATTTTGAGACAGAAATAGCACTTAGTAATATAGTATAATAGAGCATGATGCAACATATGATGGTATGAGCACACAAGGAACTTCAATTCCCTCATCAAATAATAATGCTTTTCAGAACCAGAATATGCAGAAAATATCATAACTTCATTTTTCCATCAAAAAGAGATTAATGAAAGAAGCATAAAAATTGGAGAAAAAAAAAATACCATACAAATGACACTTCACTTCTTATTACTACTCTCTTCAGATAAAAAAAAAACACCATACAAATGACACTTCACTTCTTATCACTTCACTTCAGCATGCATTATATTTTTTATTTATAATTATTTTTGATAAGAAAAACAAACAAACAAAGAATAGGTGCTTTTTTGTGTTTTTGTTGTTAAGTTTGATATTTGCCTAAGGACTAGTCAGCCCCATGGTTGTGGTATGTTCAAATAAACCAGGCTGCCAGCAGGGGTAGCCCCATGGTTGTTGTATGTTCAAATATTTTGTTTTTCTCATTTTCGTTTCTTTTAATAGGGGTTTAGGGTCTAGGGTTTAGAGGTAGTTTTTTTTTTTTTTTTTTGAAATAAACCATGTTCAAGAAAGAGGCAGGGTCAGGTAGTGAACTATTTGTGAAGGTTATGCTTCTTTTGAAGGATTAGTTTTTGAGGTCTAGTTTGTAGCTTTATAAGTCAAGTCTTTGCAGTAAACTTTTCTTCAAATTATTTTTATAAACAGTATTACGATCAGAATCAGGAGTTAGAGTGTTTGTAACACTTGAGATTTGCAATAAAACCAATATCACAAGACATAAAATAAATTGGGAGTGTGATTTTGATTGAATGTCATATGAGCTAATCTTATAAAGAATGATCGAGCTTGTTTGAATTTTTATCAAGCTTCAAAATCGATGGTTGGGTATAATTTAGTTTTACATATGCTTCTATCTTACAATGCGCTTATTGAGGGGGTAATTTGTAAAACAATACTACCTTGAGTGCGTATCTGTAATTAGGCCAAAGTCATGGTAGTTTTTGTAACTATCCATAATATTTTGGACTAGATCATGTGGAACTAGAACCCATAAATTTGGAGTAATTATTTTGGATGGAATGAGTATTTCCACGAGTAGTTTTGATTGTCATTACTAGACTCTTAGTACTTGTAGAATTAGTAGTCTGAGTTTTATGATCATTTACTGGTGATAACAGAAGTATTTTTTACAGGTCCATCATTTTTCTGAAGAAAGAGCCATTTCCAAGGAGTATGAGTGCAATGGAGGCAGTTTCCAGGAGTCTGCACGTGCTCGAACCTAACAGTAGGTATTACGGGTCATGGGCTTTCCTAAGTCGCAAGTGGTTGCTCTTTCCTAACTATCATTAGTCTTTTACCGGTGTTATGTCACTAATATAGGACTGGAAAATAATCCCAATTAATAATCCAATTAATAGTTTTTAATCAAGGGAATATTTTATATATTATAAAGTGATTTATATTGAGCCTGAACTGTGTCCGAGCAAACTATGAAGAATTACAGTGATCTACAGGCAAGATTCTCAATCTTTCAACAAATTAATAATAAGGTCAGGGCCAAAAGATATGTCTTAAATTAATTATTTCATTATAATTGAAAATACATATATAACATTATTATTTTGATAGTTCATTAATTATCCAATATTTAAATTTTAGCCACTGTGAGTTCTCAAGGGAATATTTATCTATTTGGAAAGACAACTGGGGCTTTTTGCAATTAACTWAACTTCAGGGGTAGTTTTTGAAATAATYCCAATTAMTAKTTTTTAATCAAGGGAATATTTATATATTTTTGAAACACTCAGATGTGTGATTCTAATTCTGCCTAGCTACAGTATCCTATTTTACAAAAATGTGGCCTATTACAACATTCGTACACTGAGTCCGATGACTCGTGCAACGTCACCTCAAATCTGGACGACATTCCACCTATAGAACCCCTCTACGAAACACCTCATCAACCGATGATACAAAAATATTTTTAAACACAAAATTAAATCCTTCACATTTTATAAGAATCCTAATACTACAAACATACAGACAGAGCATATAAATAATATGAGCACGAACAGATATTCGTTCTTAAAACTTAATCAAGTTCATTCATGTACGTTGAAGAGTATATATAAAATCAACAAGCAGATACTTGAGATGTATCAGAAGAAATACCAATTAAACACAAGAAAAGAAAAGAAATCAATAAACTGAGTCTTTCACATTTAAAATAAAAAATCAAATACGATCCACGATCACATACATATATATTGGATTTAAAATAAAATAAAATTTAAAAATAAAAAGAAACTGCATTGAATTTTCTGTTAGAACAACAGAGAATCCCACACGGCAAGAACCCTCATACAGGTTTTACGCTCCTGGCACTATTCTGACAAATATCATGCCCACATTTAAAGTTTCAAGAATTTCAGAAATCATGGAGCAAGAGGAACATAAATGAATCTTAATGATAGATCTCATTACTACTGTATGATATCAAAAAGGGGATAAATTATATAGAAGGTTGAAAGGTCACCTTCTATAATCGGGAATTCCGCTCTCTGTGCTTATACCAGCTCCAGTCAAGATAACGAGCTTTGAGCTGCAAAATAAATCCAAAGGACTTCAAACATAGCACTAGAAACAACTTCAAGCAAGATGCCACTAAACATTTAGAAATAAAACCAGTGCAATAACTAATACTGAGTTTGCCTCAATTTTGACCCAAAAGAATCTTATCTAAGTCTGACATAGAATGCTATAATAAAACGAACATAAAACGACGTAGGAGTTTCAGTTTTAGTGTTTTTAGCAGCTTTGTCAACAACCCTTTTGAAATATTGCTCTCTTGTTCTCAGTCCACATGGTTTGGTAATTTTTTTAATTACATCTTCGAAAAATCATGAGGAAATTTAGTTTTTAAGCTCAAAAGCATCTTTAGAAATGGGAATATGGAATTTATCTTCTTCTTCTTGATTAATAAGCGTTGTCTTTTGACTTTTTGCAGCGGTTCCTATATGAACCGCCGCCTATGAAGCGACACCTATCAACCTTTTTCCACTAGTGATGTGAGAAGATTGAAGGTAGCTTCATTAATATAATAAAAAAACAATGCTCCTACTATATTCTTAACTCCTCTAGTGAAACCCGTCTTTTTTGAATTTTGTGACGCATTTTGAGAAATGGTGTTCGTCAAATAGTTTTCCATAAAATGAGTTCTGGGTGAAAATTAAAATAATCTTATAGTCTACAAGTAAGCATATAAATAGAGTAATAATACACATGTTCATGGTTGGCAAATCTTAAAATACCTCTGATCAAGCCATCTTCCTCACGAAATTTGAGATAATCTGCAAATTTCAAACTCTAAACTTTATCAATGATGCTCGAAATATTGCTGTGGAGGGCTTCGAACATTCAGACGCTGCTGGAAATTACAAAGGTCAAAATAAGGGCTTCTTCATCCGGCCTGAATCGGACATGAATGAAATAATATTAATTTCATTAATCAAAAATTAAGAATAATGCAAAATTTTTATAATATTACAATCATTAATATTCTAGCCCTGATAACGAAGGAAAATATTGGAAATTGAAATCCATCGATAACGAAGTAACCACCGGAAAATTTAAGGTTCACATGGAAAAGGATACTTGGTTAGTAGTACGCTAGCCATCAATATCATGGTCAGCTCAATGAGAAAAAATTCCAAATTCCAAATCGTCAGCTCAATACAAATTATAAAATATGAGAATACAAAAAACAACCTTATCATCACACCATTTCAAAATATGTACGGCATATTATAATATATATATATATAGGGTTGGGTTCCGGTGAGAATGGGTCCGTAGGTGAGAAATGAGAATGAATAATAGCCATTATAACTAATCTAATCTAATGGATTAGATTTAATCAAAACCTAAACCCAAACCCACCCAAACCCGCCCGCTGGGAAACAAAACCTTGGCGAAACCGACTGGCCACCCGCAAAATCCCTCTTTTTCCAATAAACACTCTCGTCACACAGAAATCCGAGAAGAAATCCGAGAAATCTTTTCCTCATTTCCAGAAATCCGAGAACACAGCGATTTCTCTTTTTCAAAGAAATAGAAAAATCCGATCAGGGTGATCAAAAATGGATTCTTCCTGTTTAGATTTTTGAGGCCCTTCCGTTTTCAATTAGGTTTGATCTCAGCTCGACAATTTAGTCGTGAGTTTTCGGTTGCACCTATGGCTTCTATTGAAGATAAATCAGGTATTTTTCAGTTCTATTTTTCTACTTTTAGTTCTAAAATCTTTTCGATGCACTCTCTATTTCTTACGATTCAAAAGAAAATTTTATTTTTCTAATTTTCTACTTTTTGACTTTCAATTTTTATATTCTACTTATCGAATTTCAGTTTTGGTAGCTGTTTGATTTGTTTTTTGCGTTTGGGCTAGTTGCTGTCAGATATGTTTTGCAGAATTCAGTGTCAACTATTGCACTTTAGCGTGTTACCTTGTGCACGTATGTGCTGAAAGTTATTTTTCACGTGTCGTGAATTCTTAAAAAAACTCTGTTCTTATTGTTGTCTGATGTGGTTGCTGTCAGATATGTATTTGCACAATTCAGTTTTGTCAATTAGTGCCACTTTAGCGTGTTACCTTGTGCACGTATGTGCTGAAAAGTTGTTTTCCACGTGTCGTGAATTCTTAAAAAACTCGGTTCTTGTTGTTGTCTAATGTGGTTGCTGTCAGATATGTATTTGCACAATTCAGTGTCAATTAGTGCACTTTAGCGTGTTACCTTGTGCACGTATGTGCTGAAAGTTGTTTTCCACGTGTCGTGAATTCTTAAAAAACTCTGTTTCTTGTTCGTCG
>BMAC01001090.1:43584-57455 GCA_014905375.1 Phtheirospermum japonicum
CATAAAATTGCACATTAGTTCATACTGAAGTGCACATTAGTTCATAGTTACATGCACAAAATAACCACTACATTCAAAAACAGTCACATCAAATATATGCACAAAATAACCACTACATTCAAAAATAGTCACAGAAAATACCTGTACAGACTCCCTGTTTCCAGCCTCCTTGTTTCCAGCATTCTTATTTCCAGTACTCTGCTCCTTGTTCATTCTTTTTTCATGAGCATCCATCATTTCTGGATTTTTCATCACCTCAGGTTCTGCTTCTTCATCCACAAAACCCCTCCCAAATGCACCAGTTTTCTCCTCCGCCGCTTCTCTATCTTTCAACAACATGTCAGTCCATCCTTTGTAAGTTGGAAAACTCCTTTTCACATTGCGTAAAAAAAAGGAAAAGGTACCAGCATTCTGCGGAGATTTCTGCGGACTTTGTCCCATCGATTGAATGCACTACGATTGAGATTTCGGGATTTTGCAACGATGAGGAGAAGCGCATTTTGGGGATTTTGCAACGGAGAGGAGAACGAAGACGAAAACGAAGAGGATAAGGTAGATTGTTCTGTGTGATGAAAACTGAGACGAAAATGGCGAGAGAAACAGAGCAGAGACGAAAGGGCTTGAGACGAAAATGGTGAGAGAAACGGAGCGGAGACGAAAGAGCTTGATGTGTTCTGTGCAAAATGACGCGATTATTCAGAAAATGGAGAGAAATGATGTTAATTACAAAATGACCACCAAATATTTTAAAATTACAAAAACACCACCGAAAATTTAATTAAAATTGTAAGAAATGAGTGGTCAGGATTCATTCTTATTTCTCACCTACGCATCTATTCTCACACGATCCTATACCTATATATATATATATATATGTATATATATATATACTATAGGCATCATATTTTGATCCGTATAACTTATGTCTTAATTTTTATTTGTGTGACATTTAAGCTACTCTTGCTACTCTTCTTATTTATATATGTTGGTTTTTAATGTTGACTGAGCCAAAAAGCAGGCAATGGATAGGAATGGGGCTAAGTCTTTTTCCGAGATGCCCGAACACACAATCTTTACAAAAGCTTTGCTGAAAGAGAACATATACGAAGAAGCAGCTGATTTCTTGAAAAATCTTTGTGGAGGGGTTATTTGTAGTTAGCTATTTTTTATAATTACCAATGTTAATATAATTGAGTTCAGGAAATGATAATCTTGTTGCTGCACGAAATGTTCATAGCATGCACCTTTGAGAAAAGGAAAAGAATTAAAATCAACCATCAATCGTTTTCATTTCCAGAAACGATCGTTTTCAAATGCATATATGTTTGTATATGCTACTTGTTAGTATTTTATTCTCTGTATTTGTTTCTTTTAAGTATTCATTTCATACAAGATACTGCATGAAGTTGAAACATTATTGTAATCTGTAACTGAACACTAATTTGTTTTGTATTTAGATAATGCAATATACCATAAGAGTTTCTGGTTTTGTTTGAATGGTGATGTAGTTGAAATCGAAGATCCTGTTTAAAGAAGTGTAAATATATTTTGTTGCTTTAACACAATAATTTTGATTTTATATATGGTCAGGGGCGGATCAAAATTTCGAGTTTGGGTAGGCCATTTAATAAGAAGCATAATAATATGGTAAAGGAGAAGAGAAAAAAAGAAATATGGAAGAAAAAAGTGATTTTGATTTCTATATTGTAGTTGTTAAATAGTGTTAAAAAAAGGAGGAAATAAGATGTGTACTTTTCCTTCTTGTTTCTTGCTAATTAGTGAGAATGAACAAAAATAACAATAGAAATAGGATTATAAACTCAGTTTAACTTCACCAGACAACTAATTATAAACTCGGAGAGGCCACTTAATATATAACAAAAATAAATCAAAGAAAAAACCTATATAAAGATTTTCGAAATCCCCAATACTATATAAGGTTTTTTTTGAATAATTTCTTTTATATATTAAATGGCAAAAAACTTATAGTATTAGGAATTTTGTAAATCTCTGGGAGCTCTGACTGAAATCATTTTTTCCACTTTGCCAACTGAAAGCATGAAGCCACAAGATTCTTCTAACTATAAATACAAGATTAGTGAGGAGTCCACATTACCATTTCTACTATCATTGTATCTAAGCAACTGTTTAGGATCARTTTCAACAAAAAGCTTTAGYTACTTCAAATATTTATTCATGGTGTTATAACTTACAAACAAAGCAGTTTGCTTGRCTTGCATAAATTAAAGCAAATCAGCTTTATTATTTCTTGTAACCCCCACTTCAATTCCATGAATACTACCCCCTTTGTAATATTTTACTAATTTGACCGTATTGTAAAATGATTTTACTTTTGAAATTTTCTGGTCAGCCAAAGTCAAGGGCTTTTTGAGGAATAAAACAAAATAAACAAAAAAATATAAATAAATAAGTAGGATGTAATTTAATGCAAAAAATCGCATGTTAATGTTGCCCTTGTACCAAATGCCTTCCCCTTATTAATTGTCTTTTGCCGTTTTAAAAGAAAATATAACTTCAAATATAATCCAGAATCTTGTTACCTTAACTCTTCAACATAAATATATACACATACATACATATTGTTCACACTGTTTCATATGTGTGTATATATATTCTCCGATTAGAGGAATGCTTGTCACCTACTCCTTTTAGCCACACTCTCTGTACTTCATAAACACACACACACACACACAGTGTGTTAAAAAAACATAGTTTTTTCTTTTCTTTTTCTATTTATGTAAAAAAAGATGGAAAAGAGACACAGATGCAAGCTCTGTTTCAGAAACTTCGCAAATAGGCGAGCTTTGGGCGGCCACATGAGATCTCACATGATGAAGTTTTATGATGAAGCTGAAAAAAGGCAAAAGTATGATGACGACGATGATTTYCAATCCATTCATTCATTTTCTTCGATATCGTCATCATCGTCGTCGTCATCTGAAGAAGAAAGCGAGGAAGTAAAAGCATTTTTAGTGGATCACGTTGACTTTTACGTCGCGGCGGCGCTTCAGGACAGGGGGAGCGAAACAGAATCTTCATTGACTTTTATGCCATATATATGTGTGTGTGTGTGTATGTATATATATATATATATATATATATATATATATATATATATATATATATATATATATATATATAATGTTTTACATAACTAAGTTGAGTTCCCTCAAACTACCTATTAAACTAACTATATAATGTTTTACATAATGTTTATACTCAATAATTTTGCTTAGATAATATTTTTTGCCGTCCACTGGCCTAAGAGTAAATGTTAAATTAGTATTTCAAATATTCATGGCCACGTCAAACTTATGAATTAATAAACACTTTCCAAAGAAATTATTACAACATGGGAACTGTGGTAGTTTTGTTTTTTTTAATGGAAATTTAATTAATGCAGGGGCAAGAGTATGTAGAACAAGCCGTTAAGCTGAAAATGTAGGTGAAAACAATCATAGAGGAGACTAGAAATGAGCTGGACCAACTTGAGCTGATCGATATTTTGCAAAGGCTATGTATATCAAACTACTTCGAAGATGAAGTGAAATAAATACTGGAGACCATTTACCCACTTCAGAAAAGTTGGAATTTTTATGATCAGAAAAATTACTTAACAATTTTAAATTGTTCACAGTTTGTCAATGGAAGGTGAAAATATATTGGACTTGGCAAAAGAATTTTCAACTCATCATCTCAAGGAGAGTCTCGAGTACGGACCTGAGTCGAGCAAATTACGAACCTGAGTCTGAGCAAATTACGGAACTAATGTCTGAATTTATTTTAAATATGGAATTTCTTTATTTACATATAAAATAAAACTTAAAATTAGAAATATATTTTTAGAATCTAAATTTTTTTTAAATATGCAAGAAAAAGAAACTTGAACAGCAATACCTAAAATAGCAATAGTGATGATAATTACAGAAAGAACACGATTCATGAAATACAGAAAGTATACACGCTTAATCCAACTACATAGATGAAGACCATTTTCAACTTAAACTGCAATACCTAAAATAATCAATCCAAATACGCTCAACTCTAGAACATTAAAAAAAAAACATAAAATTGAAGTGAAAGGAAAGAACTTACAGACAGCTCAACCTCGAGATACAATCTGGACAAATACGCTGACCTCTAAGATTCCAAAATCAAGCACCGATTGCAGGTGGAAAATTTAGCTTCGATTTCAAGGGGCTAAGTATTTCAAGGGTTTATCCAAATGAAATGGCGTGAAATTGAAAGTAATTTCAAGGTTACATCCAAATTTCAACAAGTAATTTTCCCGGATAAGTAATTGCTAAGTCGGATTTTGGAGCTACGGTTGTTTTGGGGATAAAATTAGCTTGTTCTTTGAAGCGTGGCTAAAACCAGCCATGTTTTTATTGGCAGCGCTTCTTTAAATAAGCGCTGCCCGATTTCACTTTTTGCAGCGGTTATATTATAGAACCGCCACCGGCATTCTTACTGGCAGCGGTTTTTCAAATAAGCGCTGCACGATTTAATTATTGGTGGCGGTTATATTATAGAACCGCCACCCATTGTTTTTATTGGCAGCTCTTCTCCAAATAAGCACTGCCCAAAAGCATTATTGGTGGCGGTTATTTTATAGAACCGCCACCCGGATGATTTTTTTTTAAATTTCATAAGCTGCGCTTTTTTACGAATAAGCGCTGCCATTTCACTTTTGCAGCGGTTCCTCTTTCAACCGCCACTTATGAAGCGCCACCAATCAACTTTTTTCTACTAGTGATAGTTGGGTTCAAATGAAAATCTGTCGTTATATGTGAACCTATGAACTCCTTTACACCATAGATTTTTTTAATCCAATAGTTATATTTAATTTAGAATTTGTTCTTAAAAATAGTAAAAATGAAATCCAAATGCTAGTGTGTTTATTGAGAGGGGCAATTTAGGCCTAGAAAAAAAATTTCTAATTAAGAGGTGATTTCAAGCATAATTAATAGATAATTTATTTCCAATTGATAGATGATTTCCAATTAATAGATAATATTTTTATCATGCAATTTTATTCGCCCATTTCCATTTTTCCAATTAATAGATAATTTATTTCTAATTAATAGATGATTTTGAATTAATAGATACTATTTTTATCATGCAATTTATATTCACTCGTATTGCAGATTTGTGGTGCTGTTATATACCAACTAAAACTGCTTTGTACATATGTGATGTTATGGTTTATTATATTCAATGGTCGTGCTTTTATAAAATTCTGGTTCTTTTCTTTGTTTTACTTAATCAGTCCTAATATATTGAAAAGCATTGTACACATACCTTTCAAGCGGTGTATACCTAATTTGAAAGCAGTATACACATACTTTGGAATCATTGTACGCATACCTTGAAAGCACTATACATATACATTGAAAACACTATACACATATTTGTAAGAACTCATGAAACACATTCACGTAAAACAAAAGCATCTTGGAAGCACTAAACTCATTTCATAAATTAATTATATTTATGTGGTTCAAGTATATTTCTAAGCTCTGATAAATCTCATTACTCACTGGTTTAAACAATTTGTGTGCATAAAATCAAAAGAACTGTACGAATCACGACAAAGCACTAACATATTATACTCAAAGCATTGGGATACATAAAGAAAGAGATACGCATCCAGGAACATTTAAACATTTGTTTATGTTTCTTTGATGTGTAAATTATTTTAAGATTTTTGTTCCGAGAATTATGCTGGGGCTATTGTTACTTGAGGTCGATCACATTTAATATAGGTTTTGATGTGCTTGATTTGTTATTATTATTATTATTATTATTATTATTATTATTATTATTATTATTATTATTATTATTAAAAAATCCGAAAATTAATTGGCTTCTTTCGTACTGAACGGATGCTGTGTTTTACCCTCTCTTTTTTTCCTTCCTTAAGGTTTCTAGAGTATAATTAGTGATTGTTTGTAAAGTTCATTGTGATTTTGGTTATCCTGCCTGTTCATGTTGAGAAATGAAAGAGGATATTTGCGGGTCAACTCAATTGAGATTGTTTTTTCTTTTCTTTTTCTTTTCCTTATCCGGTTGGGTTTGGATTGGTATTGGGATTGTTTTAATTTGTGGAAGAGAAAATTATGTTGAATGTAAAAGCAGCTAACTGGGTTAAATAAATTTGAGAATCATTTATGTGCCTTTATTATATATGCTTTAATATCATATTCTCCAAAAATTGATTAGATTTTATAACAATTTTGTTTCATTTTCCTTTTTTTTTTCCGTGTTCTTAACATTGTGTATACAATTCTTTTATCACTTAGTCAAGTTGTTCCTTTCTAGTAATTGGTTTTCTGTTTGTTTATGTTTCAAAAATCTTTTTCATATTCTCAATATTGGTTTTATCAAGCTTTCTTATCCTAACGATTGCATTCATTCTATAATATTATTGTTTGTACTTTGTAGTTCAATATTGGACGATAATGTGAGGAATTTGCTGCAGGCTTTATTGTGGATTGCGGAGGGTGATTATATCATTTGGCTATTCTTTCTTCCATATGCTCCTTTAAGGGATCACTCGACGTACTTTGGGACTTTCAGATGTTCCTCACAAACAGTATGATTCCCAAGATGATGGTGTGCTCTAAGATGGTGTATCTTACAAACTTGACTACAAATAGACGGATATAGAGTGCACTGCATCCGGGCTAAGAAATCAATATTTTAAATAGTTATAATTAGTAGATTTGGTAGGATTGTTAGAAAGATGATAGTATATCGATTTTTTAGTTGTTGCTGCTTAGCATAATCAATCTTCAAGTACTCAACGGGAGATTATTTAATTTCCTGCTTTTTTTTTTAATTTTGGTGCACCTGCTTTCATTTCTTACTTTTTTTTACATGTTTTTACTACTTTCTAGAAGGTATTTTTTAAGAACCGCCGTAAAATATCCGTTCTGAAAACAGACTTTCTAGAAGTTATTTTTCAGAACCGCCGTAGAATTCACAATCGTTATTTTTTACGGCGGTTCAAGAACAACCGCCGAAAATAACTACGGCGGTTTCAAAGCCGCCGTTAAAACTCAAAAAAAAAAAATGCCTTTAAATAGCTATTCTGCAGCAGTGTTATGAGGAAGTAGAATTAGGAATTGGTGTTGTAATCAAATTATTTGGAAAAAAACATATTTAAGGAAAAACGAACTATATTTGGTGTGAAAATATTGACAAATTTTCATTAACGTCACTCTCAAAACACACTCATAAATGTAGGACTTATTGTTAGAATATTTTTTTATTTAAAGAAAATAAAGGTTTTAAAGCAAACGTAATTACGGATATTTATCCAAAATTTTGTATGCTTGACTTTTTAACACTTCATTGAATTACGATGACTAATTGATGTAATTGGGTATTAAAAAAATCTTTATTTATTTGTATTTTAAGGAAAATAATTAATTGATATAGTAGTAATATTTATTGAATATCTTGATTGATATCTAGATATTTATATAAACTTCAGAATATTAAACGATTTTAGCTAATATATTAAAACTGATCATAATGTCTAATCAACATAAGAAATTCTTTTAATAATTTATATTAATTAACAGTCCATTTTTTGGTAGTGATGATCAAGTTACTAAATATTCCAAGATGAGTGTTAGTTAAAAAAATATATTTAATACAAAATATAGTGTAATCCATGTAATAATATTAATTAGGAACTAAAGAACAGCAAGAAACACATAGATTATATTGTTATATATTGTTAGAATGATTTTTAACTCAAAATAGAAGTCCGCGTTTTCTAGGGTGGATATCTTGATTGATTGATGGAATGATATAGTGTTTTGATTAATTAATATCTTGATTGATATCTATATATTCATAGAAATTTTATGACTTAAAAAGATTTTGAGTTACATATTAAAAGATAATAATGTCTATATTTCAGATAAGAAAAAAGCATAATAAAAGATATTAAATTATATCTTTTTACATTGAAGTGATTATGAAGTTTTTATCTCCTGAGATGTATGTTGTATAGAATGTTAATTATAAATTAGTTTACGAGTAAATACTTATCTATTACATAAAAAAACTATAGTTAAATCCATGTAAGAATGTTAATAATACATCAAATAGTTGTATTTTTAGATATTGAACAATGACAATTCAATTTTAAAGAATGTGGAAACATATGATTACTTGTAATTTTAAAAGTGGGATAATTTTGTAGGTATGATAGTTGAAGTGGTGTGAAATATAGATTTATATATAGAGACATATAGTATTTAATGATGGAAGATATATATACATGCATATATACGTGGACTAATTATGGATAGTTTATATATTTTTAGATCACATAATATTTATAAGATTCTGTGAAATATGTTTTTCCTTATGATTCACAGTTGAATTTAACTGTGAATCAGAGAAATGATATTAATAAATACGAAAGAAAGAAAAAGAAATATAATTAATTCAATTACATTCCTTATTATTAAACATACGATCTATTGGTGTTTGAAGGTTCTCGATTATGCAATAATTTTCTGGACAATCTTGAAAGATATATAAGATCTGCAAATAAACACAACCAAAAATCAGAAAAAATCGTTAATTACTACGAAACAAAAAAAAATATAATTAATCCATATTGACAATCTATTTCTCCAAGTGTTTGAAACCACAGACCTGTGAAGACTGATTTCAAATCGCAGATCGGAAAACTAATTTGGAAAAAAGCAGATCGAGATTTATAACTAATCGAAAAACTCAAGTTATTCAATACGAAAGAAAACACTAATAAATTCAACAACCCTAATTAAAATAGAAAAAAAATCGAAAAATTGCAAATCATTTTCATGTCAGCGGATCGAAATAAATATGAGATCGATAAAGGTTGAAGTTGAAAAAGATTGAAATCGATTCTCATGTCAACAAACGATTTTATCCATTTGAAATCGATGTAGACGTTCATGACAGCAGATCGAAAAAAAATAGATTGCAAAAGAAATAGATTGGCAAAATTGATAAAAAAAAAAAACAAAAATGACTACAGCGAGAGAGGATGACTGCGGCTAGAGGGGAACGATTGGAATATACAAACCCTATGTTTGTAATGAAAATGAAATATGGAAAAAAAAATTGTTGTTTATACCTAGGCCAAAAATCCCAAAAAGGTAACATTTTAAAACAAACCATTATAAGTTGATAACTCAGCACCGGACCTACCAAGTGATGACACATGTCATCCGAAACAATGACTGATTGACACATAGGCTAGGGTGTCAACAACATTAACAAATAGGGTAGATATCCTATATGAATGCAAATAAGTTTGGAGGAATGTTTTTACAATGATGATATTTGTCCTATATGAATGCAAATAAGTTTAGAGGAATGTTTTTACTAATAAAGCAAATAATATAATTTAAAAAAGAAATTTAAAGTAAACGGTGGCCAAATAAAATACATAATGTGTCTTATAGTGAGATTTTTTAAATTTTAAAGGAATATTTACGTTTCTTTTGTATTAATTCAATTTTTCAAGTTGATTAGTTATTTTTTAACATATGAGTAATACGCGTGTATCTTACTAGTTAAATTATAATACCTATATCGTACCAATATTTTACATCAATATCATCATTATTTTGATATATCGTACAAGACTATCAATTGTCCATTATATCTATATATCTATCTATATATATATAAAGAGGGAGTTTGGCAGGAGAGAGAAAAAATTATAGAAAAATAGGTGAGAATTCTATGTTTTCCCGGTCATGAAATAATTCCTTTTTAACACCCCTTTAATCACGTTTCCCTTTTTATTCTCCATCTATTTATTGTACATCTAATTATACACCTTTTTAACATCCCGTTTACTTCCTCCGGCTGTTTGGGGTAGTTCTTAGATGAAGTAGAAAACAGTCCCAGATCTATTTTAATATTTCTGGTTGAGAATCAATGGCCTGCTGTTTATATTGAAATGTATATCCTTTTGTGTATGTATTTTTTCCCAGATTGCGATTTATTTTCATGATGTTATTAATTTAGATTCGTTTTTCCCTGATAAAATTTTAGTTGTGTTTTTTTTTTTCTAGATGTTGTGTATATCGATGAGTTTTCTTTTCTTGATCTGTTTTAATTCTCATTTATCAATATTGTGTATATATCTTAATTGTCACTTGTTTGTATTTTCTTAGATCCAATGAAATTACGTATATGTTTACATTAAAAATAATAACTACTGTGTATTTCTTTCTTTCCGGATTGTGTGTATATGAATACGTTTTTTTTTTCATTTCAGATTTTCCAGCGATGCCCAATCCATTGAAGATGCATGGAATTTTTTTTTTTTCATATTTTTTTCCAAATGTTGTGTATATCTGCAAATTTGTTTTGATTTTTTAATGCGTTTAGGTGACTACTTTTTTAATTTGAACTCTCATTTTTCTTAATTTGTTTTCATATCTGCATATTCATTTTTTGTCATTCTATTTATTTGTTAAGTATTTGGTTACTTATGAGTGTATATTTCAATATATGTTGTTGATGCCTTACGGGTGTTTTCCATATCGATTGGAGCTCAATTAAATGAAAAATAGTGAATAATTATTCATTGTTTATCAATATCAAATATATTATAATTTAATATCATATCAGTCAAGTAATATTAAATATATGATAATTTGAAGCTCATTGATTTTTTTCTTGGTTAGATGATTTATCTAATCACATTTATATTAATAACCCTTACGTTAACTTATCTGATTAAATCACATTGATTTTAATTACTTGGTTAGATGATTTATTATGGTAATTACCAGTCAAAACCAATTACTTGATTTTTAATAGAATTTGTAACATCTCATTCCTTGGTTAGATGATTTATTTAATGGCATTGATTTTAATTACCAATCTATTAACTAATTTGATTAAATCACATTGATTTTAATTACATTATTAGATAATTTATTATGATAATTACCAATCAAAACCAATTACTTGAGTTTTCAATACGATTTGTAACATCTCATTCATTGGTTAGATGATTTACATATCACATTGATTTTAACTTCAAAATCCGTTACTAATCTAATTAAATCACGTTGATTTTAATTACTTGGTTAGATGATTTATTATGGTAATTACCAATCAAAACCAATTACTTGATTTTTCTATACGATTTTTAACATCTCATTCTTTGGTTAGATGATTTATTTAATCACATTGATTTGAATTACCAATCCGTCAAATAATCTTATTAAATCACATTGATTTTAGTTACTTGGTTAGATTATTTATTATGTGGTTGATGATTAACATAACATATTGATTTATGAAAAAACTATATTAAATTAATGCATTTTTTAAGGGTAAAAATATTGAATCTTTGATTTACTAAGTTAATGCATTTTTTAGGGTAAGAATATAAACTATGCCCTAATATTGGTAAATTAACGATTTCATTAATTACACGTAGTATCAATTAAAAACTATGCATTACTTAAATTATATTTTAATCATTACTTTTTTTTAAAGTGCGAAATATATATTAAAAAATGAGAAAAGACAAACGAAAATGTGAAGATATTAGCGCTTCACAAGGAATCCCCTACTTAAGAGAACTCTCTTGAAGCTCTGCGTATAGGAGTAGCAATCTTCATCATCAGCAAAAATCCACCCAAGGGTTGTCCTAGTAGCAATACTCATGAGGTGGAGGGTGGGAGGGGATTTTGTATCGTCAACCAGTGAAAGGAAGTAGAAGATTTTATGTTGTAATTTTTTAATTATATCAATTAATTCTCGATCAGTGGTAGGCTTACGAAAAAGAGAGGTGCGATGTTGGCTTCCAATATCCGAAGGCCAAAATGCAGAATTAGTCCCACTAATTTTGGGCCCAGTTGGGAATTTTAGTCCACCAAATACACAGGTGGCGATTTTAGTCCACTAATTTAAAAGAAATCGCACATTTAGTCCATTTCTGACCTGAAATTTGAATTTTGGCCGGAAATTGGATTTTGACCCAATTTTTGGGGATTTTGACCGGCCAACATGGGACGGGTGGCGATTTTAGTCCACTAATTTAAAAGAAATCGCACATTTAGTCCATTTCTGACCTGAAATTTGAATTTTGCCCAAAAATTGAATTTCGACCCGATTTTTGGGGATTTTGACCGGCCAAACATGCCACATATGTGCTGACTTAATTTTCATTTTAGTTATAAAAATTAATAATGCCACGTGGGTATTTATTAAAACAAAAATAATAAAATAAAGTAAAAAAAAAAAAAGAAGAAGACTTGGGAGACATCATCTCTATACTTTTTAAGCTAAAGTTGGCATTTCAATTTTGAACCACACGCACACGAACCCAGAGATAAACCTCCTAATCATTCGAATTCAGAAAAAACAAATTATAAAAAAAAAAGGTATGAACGTAATCAAACCTCACGCCGGAAGCTATCAGTTAATATCCGTCGTCAAAACCTCTAATTTTTGCGAATAAGAATCGGATTAGCATCTCAGCCGGCCGGAGAAGAAATCTCGCGGTAAAATCCGGTAGCGACGGCGGTGAGAAAAAAAACTGAACCACAAAGTTTCTTATCCCTAGAAGAAGCCGGTTAAGTTGAGATTTCCGGTCTGAGCACTCACGAGCGGATTCTTCATTTTTTTTTCTTTATTTTATTATTTTTGTTTTAATAAATACCCACGTGGTATTATTAATTTTTATAATTAAAATGATAATTAAGTCAGCACATATGTGGCATGTTGGCCGGTCAAAATTCCCAAAAATCGGGTCAAAATTCAATTTTCGGGCAAGATTCGAATTTCAGGTTAGAAATGGACTAAATGTGCTATTTCTTTTAAATTAGTGGACTAAAATCGCCACCCGTCCCATGTTGGCCGGTCAAAATCCCCAAAAATCGGGGTCAAAATCCAATTTCCGGCCAAAATTCAAATTTCAGATCAGAAATGGACTAAATGTGCGATTTCTTTTAAATTAGTGGACTAAAAATCACCACCCGTGTATTTGGTGGACTAAAATCCCCAACTGCCCAAAGTTAGTGGACTAATTCTGCATTTTGGGCATATCCGAATCATCCACTATAATGCTTTTCTTCATGTGCAAGACAGGCTGTTGGAGTATGTTGCGCCGAGGGAGAAACCTTATCCAAAGAACCCCATATCCACCTGATCAATAGGACTTGTGCTTGAAGCGGCAGGTTCCTCATAAAGCACAATCTGTCGAGAGGTGTCACAAAAAATCTCAACTGATCTGCAAGTGGTCGACAAGTTCTCCCTGCAAAGCTGCGCAGTTAATTGCTCGCTAATGTCAGAGCCACTAACTGAAGACTCGGAATCAAAATGGTGAACCTTTCCCTTCCAAACCGGACAGGCTAAAAAAGGTAACAACATCTAGGAGCCGTGTTTCTTGGGGGCAGGAGATAATGGCTCGGACCTCGAAGTAGGCTCCAAGGTTAGGAGGTGCCGAAGGGCCCGTGCAAACTTCATCTTGTAACACTTGAAAGGTGTTCGAAGTCATCAGAGAAAGGTTAGTAGGCCTGGGAGTCGCGCGGGAATCTGTACGGTTACGGATTGATGCTCACAGGAATCAGAACGTCAACGAGAATGTCTTGGTGTTAATCTTATGCCACTCCTCTCTATCGATGTTCTGAGCGACACGAGATTTATGGGAGGGGCAAGAACCAACAAGATGCCCAACAGATTTACAAAATAAGAAGAAGTCCGACAAATTCTCATATCCTAAAGAGATATACCCACAATACCCTACTTGTTCGATCATAACAGTCTCCTGCAGGTCATTTCCAAGATTAAGCTCAACCAACACACGA
>BMAC01001090.1:57480-150370 GCA_014905375.1 Phtheirospermum japonicum
ATATACGGGGTGGGGTGGTGGGGTGGGGGGGGGGGGGGGGGGGGGGGGGGGGGGGGAGTCCCCTACCACGACCAATCTACTCTAAATACATTTCTTCATTTGACAAACGAAAATGTGAAGATATTAGCGCTTCACAAAGGAATCCCCTACTTAAGAGAACTCTTTGAAGCTCTGCGTATAGGAGTAGCATCTTCATCATCAGCAAAATCCACCCAAGGTTGTCTAGTAGCAATACTCATGAGGTGGAGGGTGGGAGGGGATTTTGTATCGTCAACCAGTGAAAGGAAGTAGAAGATTCTCTGTTGTAATTTTTTAATTATATCAATTAATTCTCGATCAGTGGTAGGCCTTACGAAAAAGAGAGGTGCGATGTTGGCTTCCAATAAAAAAAAAAGGTATGAACGTAATCAAACCTCACGCCGGAAGCTATCAGTTAATATCCGTCGTCAAACCTCTAATTTTTGCGAATAAGAATCGGATTAGCATCTCAGCCGGCCGGAGAAGAAATCTCGCGGTAAAATCCGGTAGCGACGGCGGTGAGAAAAAAAACTGAACCACAAAGTTTCTTATCCCTAGAAGAAGCCGGTTAAGTTGAGATTTCCGGTCTGAGCACTCACGAGCGGATTCTTCATTTTTTTTTCTTTATTTTATTATTTTTGTTTTAATAAATACCCACGTGGTATTATTAATTTTTATAATTAAAATGATAATTAAGTCAGCACATATGTGGCATGTTGGCCGGTCAAAATTCCCAAAAATCGGGTCAAAATTCAATTTTCGGGCAARATTCGAATTTCAGGTYAGAAATGGACTAAATGTGCKATTTCTTTTAAATTAGTGGACTAAAATCGCCACCCGTCCCATGTTGGCCGGTCAAAATCCCCAAAAATCGGGTCAAAATCCAATTTYCGGCCAAAATTCAAATTTCAGRTCAGAAATGGACTAAATGTGCGATTTCTTTTAAATTAGTGGACTAAAATCRCCACCCGTGTATTTGGTGGACTAAAATCCCCAACTGCCCAAAGTTAGTGGACTAATTCTGCATTTTGGGCATATCCGAATCATCCACTATAATGCTTTCTTCATGTGCAAGACAGGCTGTTGGAGTATGTTGCGCCGAGGGAGAAACCTTATCCAAAGAACCCATATCCACCTGATCAATAGGACTTGTGCTTGAAGCGGCAGGTTCCTCATAAAGCACAATCTGTCGAGAGGTGTCACAAAAAATCTCAACTGATCTGCAAGTGGTCGACAAGTTCTCCCTGCAAAGCTGCGCAGTTAATTGCTCGCTAATGTCAGAGCCACTAACTGAAGACTCGGAATCAAAATGGTGAACCTTCCCTTCCAAACCGGACAGGCTAAAAAAGGTAACAACATCTAGGAGCCGTGTTCTTGGGGGCAGGAGATAATGGCTCGGACCTCGAAGTAGGCTCCAAGGTAGGAGGTGCCGAAGGGCCCGTGCAAACTTCATCTTGTAACACTTGAAAGGTGTTCGAAGTCATCAGAGAAAGGTTAGTAGGCCTGGGAGTCGCGCGGGAATCTGTACGGTTACGGATTGATGCTCACAGGAATCAGAACGTCAACGAGAATGTCTGGTGTTAATCTTATGCCACTCCTCTCTATCGATGTTCTGAGCGACACGAGATTTATGGGAGGGGCAAGAACCAACAAGATGCCCAACAGATTTACAAAATAAGAAGAAGTCCGACAAATTCTCATATCCTAAAGAGATATACCCACAATACCCTACTTGTTCGATCATAACAGTCTCCTGCAGGTCATTTCCAAGATTAAGCTCAACCAACACACGAACAAATAACCCATCGAGCCATTAACAGGACGCTCGTCAATTTGCAAGGGCGTACCCACAAATCTAGTAATATTCAAAATGAAATATCTATCCCAATGTTCGATCGACAACTCATAAATTCGAATCCAAACCTGAGACCAGGTCGAAGGGACCTTGTAGGGATTGAAGTTTGGAGACTGATTAGCACGGATTTGTCTTGATTTTTATTAGTATTTTTAGTTTATTTATCTTATTATTTTCGGTATAAGTTGGGTAGATTGAGCTTAATTTCGTATATTTGTATTTCCAGCTTATTTTACCGCTTTTTAATCTAGATTGATGCAAATAAGTGATTATTTGTGGTTTTTCACTTTATAGCAAAGTAACCGGAAGAGCTCAGCACGTTAGAGATGAATTATGATGATCGAGATTCAAAGATCGAGCTTTCCGATGAAGAAGTAGCAAGAAATTGAAGCTGCCACACTTTCTAGAAGGGTTATGCTGCTGGAACCGTTGTTGTTGAAGCTAACGGTTACACTTAGCGGTCACTCCAACCGTTAGCTGTTACCGCTAACCCTTAACGGTTATTGACAACCGATGTTAACGATCAGAGTGCTGAATTCAAGGGCTAACGGTAACTTTCGATAACGATTTCCTTATAACCGTTGTCGTCAGCCCGAAATGCAAAATCAAAATACTTAGCGATTACTACTTAGCGGTAACACTAACCGTTAACTAACCATTAGCTAACCGTTAGCGTAACCACTAACGGGCCCAGAATCGCTTTAAAGGTGTCTTGCGGCCCAAGATTCGATTTTTCTATAAAAAGGCTTCATTAATCCGAGTTTTGACACACACGAAACCCTAAAAACATTTCCATAGCATAATCCTAGGGTTTAGAGACGGGAAACCACAACAAAAACCTGAGGATCGAAGTGCGACCAAAAATCGACGACGAAGAAGGTTTCGAGCCGTTCGACGTTGATCAACCATAGAAGCTCGTTCCGCTGCGTTTACTCTTCGGAATAGTCGAAGTACTTTCAGTTCCAGTAGCTATAGCAAGTAATCTGAACCTTTTAATTAGTTTTCTTAGTTTTAATTATTCATTTTCAAGTTTTCGATAATAGTTAGTTTATGTTCGTATCGTTTGGATTCACTGAACGTATTTAGTTTATTAATCTCAGTTTATTTTCAGTTTCTCATGCTTATTATTGGATGTTTGATGTTCTGTTTGGTTGAAGATTATTCATACGTTGAATTTGCTTAGTTTTCATCGTTAACCATTAGTTAACCGTTATATGATTCTGTTAACCGTTACTGTTAGCCATTAGTCAAACAGTTTGCCATAACAGATAGCTATTAGATTAGTATAAACGTTAGTTGATTGAATTGATTTGTTAGAATTCAGTTTCTGCAATTTGATTCAGTTTCCCATTCTGATTAGTTTTCAGCATCTGTTTCTTAGTTTTAAATTAGTTTTCGAATTATTTAGTTGAAATTATTTATTAGTTAATCATTTAGTTAATTAATCTAGGTTTAGTTAATTTAGTTTAGAATTTAATTTAGTTAATCATTAGTTTAATTTTCAGTTAGTTAATTAGTTTAAATAATTTAGTTAATTTAGTTGGTAATTTAAAATAGTTAATTTAGAATTTAATTTTAAAGTCTTGCTTTTTAATTTCATAGTTGTTAATTAAGAATCAAAATTAAACCCCAAAAATATTTAAACAACTTCTTTTTGAACAATTATCTTAACTCCGAATCTTGTTGTCCCTGAATTTCGACTCGAGTCAGCTTTCCACCCTACAAGTGTCCTCGTACTCTTGCGAGCAAACTTGAATGTTATATTGGAGTGCACAAAAGTTTGGTTCAAAATTTTGGCGCCGTTGCCGGGGACAACAATGAGGAGTCAAGGATTTTTGTTTATTTTATTTTCTTCGTTTATTTGCTTTCGTGTGCTTAGTTTGGATTTTGCCGCTTGGTGCGTTTATGTCTTGTTGAGTTTATGCAAGGTAGACGATCACTACAACTCGATCTTGCACCATTCTTTGACGACATCCACCGCGCACATCCAACGAGGCCAAGGCCCGAACCAGTTCCCGAAAGAGATTCTTCTTTAGACACTGATTTCGTGTGTGATGAGATCCCCGAGTCCATGGCGAGACGATCTAATCATGGATCCCATCATGGAGGCGGGCATAATGAGTTATTCGATGCTATAAATAATTATTTACCCTTAACTCAAACACGAAGACATAGGAATTATGGAAGCGAACCGCGATGCTTTGGAGGTCACAATCAACCACCAAATAATCGGGCCCCGCTACAACTAAGACAAGGAAATAGAGGAAGGAACGCTCAACATGACGAGGACGTGCATGAAGATTATTCTGACAGAACAGTCCTTCGACGAGAGTTTGTAGATGAATGGTTCGATGACCAAGATTTCGAAGGAGATTATGAGGCTGCCTATCATCGAGAGAGAGCACCGAGAAACGCTCAACCACCTAGACAGCGTGATTTGGCACGTCTGAAGGTTTTACCTTTTAGGTCTGCTATTGTTCTTGGGCCAACTTCAAGGGAAGTGGAGATTAAACCGCATCAATTGAATTTACTCACGACTTTCCACGGAGGTGCCCATGAAGATCCTTTGGCATTTTTGAACTATTATGTTGATGAAGTGGGAAGATTTGTGGTTAATGGGCTCAACCAAGAGGAGGTGGAAATGATCTGTTTCCCCTATGCCATGAAAGACAAGGTGAAGTCGTGGTTACTATCCGTAGAACTTGGATCGTTGATTGATTGGGAGATGATAAGCGAGAAATTCTTATAACAATACTATTCAGCCCAAACAACGGGACATCTTCAAAGGCAAATCGCTACGTTTGAGCAGTTGGAGGGTGAGCTATTTCATGAAATATGGGAGCGTTACAAGATGGTTTTGCAAGCTTGCCCCCTCCATAACTACTCCCCCGAGATGACGAACCAATTTTTCTTTGATGGGTTGTTGGACCATGGAAAAAGGGAAGTTGAAATAGCGGCGGGAGGAGATTTTGGAGATTTGACGGCCATCGAGGCAAAACGAGTGTTGGAGAAGCAGAGCGAAAAGTCTAGACAAACCAACTCTCGGCCTAGGAAATTGAAAATGAATGAAGTGACGATAGCTGAGAAAGTAGGAGAAAAGAAGATAGAGGAGATGGTTCAGGAGATGGTGAATAAAAGACTAGCTGCATTGAAGGTAGAGGAACTGAGCCAAAAGAAGCAAGTACCATTAGTATGTGCACAATGTGGAATGAATGGACATTTGGCGAAAGATTGCTCAGTCGTATATGAAGAAACAGGAGCTGAAGGAGTTCACGCGATTCAAACATTTCAAAATGCGCCCCCTATTGGGAACACATATAACCCTGGATTGTGTAATAATCCTAATTTTAAGTTTGGCTCGGGAAATCTAAATCATGTACCCCTACCTCCGCAAACCGATCCTAATAATTTTCAACCAAAGGCGCCAGTTTCTGCCCAAGTACAACCAACTGATCAACTTTTAGTCTGGCAGCAAAACCAAGTTGCCGAAACTATTCGAAACCGAGATGGCCTCACACATGTTCAGGAGGAAATATAGGGAGTTCGAGGTGAGATGAAAGAAATTTGGGTGATATGAAAGAATTTAGAACGATGATGACTGAAATTGCCAAAAGCACTCTTGAAAATTCATTAGGACTAAGAAGATTGGAGATGATGGTAGGACAATTGGCAACTGACATGGCATCATTGAAGAAGGAGAAAAATACTTTTCCAAGCCAAACAGAACACGCCTCGGCTATTCATGTGCCGAGGAGCAGAAAAGTAGTGGATAATGGCATCGAGCTAGAAAAGGAGGAAGACAAGAAAGAGGCCGAGACCCAACCTCAAGTAGATGCAACCAAAACAGCTGACCATATGCATACGTCTTCAAATCCGTATGTTCCGGGAGAGTTGAAAGGAAAAAACAGTTCTACATCAACTGAAGAACCCACCGATTCTTTAAATGCACCACCGCAAAAGTTGACCATTTATGATCACGTTCCCTTCCCAAGTCGCCTACGTTCGGCAAAGGAAAATAAAAAATTTATGGAGCTATACAATTTATTGAAAAACGTCAATATTAACCTTCTCCTGCTAGAGATTATAAAGACAATGCCATTGTATGTGAAGGTTTTCAAGGAGCTAGCATCAAGGGAAAGGTACTTCGCTGCAAATCAACATGTGGCTTTCACAAGAGAAGTTAGTGCTATATTTAAGAAACCATTGCCACCCAAAGAGAAGGATCCCGGGAGTTTTTGCATAACTATCTCTCTCGGGAATGGACAAACGGCAAGGGGGATGCTCGATCTTGGCGCTATCATAAATTCGATGCCCCACTCAATTTACAAGGAGTTTGACCTAGGACCGCTGAACCGACCACGATGAGATTACAATTGGTGGATAGAACAATAAGGCTGCCCTTGGGGATTGTGTAGGATGTCTTAGTACAAGTGGACAAGCTAGTTGTGCTGGTGGATTTTGTCATTATGGACGTTGGTGACGTACAAAGCGAGAATCAAGAACACACCATTTTGTTAGGACGTCCATTCATGTCTACAACGCGCACGGTGATCGACGTAAATAAAGGGAGGATGACTATGTCCGTCTTAGGCGAAACGACGATGTTTTCATTTCAAGATATTCACAAGACTCCTGCACCATTTATAAAGGACGAATGTTCTACTGTTGATTTAGTAAATTCTTGCGTGAATGAACTCCTGAGCATCGGCACGATTGAAGAATTTGATAATGTAGAGGCATTTGATGATGAGTTGCCCATGAAGTTTGACGTGCCTAAAAATGAGCCAAAAGTGGAGTTGAGACCACAATGATATCGTTCGAAGTTTGAGCCAAGAGAAGAGACGAAGCCACCGCATAATCGTTTAAAAAGTGTTTCCCTCGACCCCTACAAGAATTTTAAACGTACAAGGAAAAAGGGAGAGGCTAATAGAAAGGATTAGACGAAGAAGAAGAAGTCAAACAAGGTTTTTGATAAGGAGTTAGATGATTTGAGGTTCAAGGTTGGTCAACTAGTGCTATATAATTCCGATCGTAAGTTTGATCCAACTAATTTTAAAGTCGCATGGAGTGGACCATTTTTAATGAAAGAAATGGATGAGTATGGCATAGCTACTACTTAAGATGAGAGTACAAAGACGAGATTCCAAGTCCACAAGCATCGACTTCAACCTTATTACGAGAAATATACGAAGAGTCGAGATAGAAGCAAGAAGGAGTTCGTGGACCCACCACGAGCTAGAAATTAATCAAGCAACTTTAGTCGAGCTTTCGACGTTAAACAAGCGCTTCTTGGGAGGCAACCCAAGCGTTAGTTTTGTTTTTATTTATTTATTTTCTTTTATTTTGTTTTTATCTTTTTATATTGTGTCAATTGTTGTGGTACGTTTATGCGTGTGTTGATGTGCAGAAAGTACGATAAATCGCTTACTCTGGACACCTAACGGTTATATAGCGGTAGCTCGCTACCGCAAGGCCTTACCGCTAGCTCCACTCAAGGCGTTAACAATGACGATCAACCGCTGAACCTACCACTAGCCTCAAAAAACAGGGATAACGATGAGCTTACCGCTAGTAGTGTCTGCCGTCTAATTTTTGTCGATGGAGGTCGCATTCCGACCCAAGTTAGCCGCAGTCCGGCAACATTTTGATCAGCTGCAACCCAGCCATTTACGACGTTGAGCCATAATCCAGCCATTTCAAATCCCAAAAGACGTAACATCGGGCACTTGCGCGTAGCAATTGATCGCAATTATGGTTTGTTTGCTTGTTTTGTTTACTTTTATTTTTATAGGTTTGTTCAAGACAATCCAATCACGTGGTCTGAGACGAAGGATAATTGCACAAGCATTTTTGGAGAGACTCGACCATCGGATTTTCAGGGATATTTTCTTATCTCCCTTGCTCTTATATTCTTTTATATTTATGACAATCAGGAGATTGCCAAGTTTTTTTAGGGAGGGGGATGGTTGAGTGTGGTTAGTGCAATTTGATGTCTTTGTTTTGAAATGCATAATTTTTAACGTGATTGATCGCTATTTCTGCGCTTAATTGTGTTTGTATGGCTTGCCTGTCAAAGTTAACTATGTTTAATTTAATGTTCTTGTCTTTTGAGCGTGTATAAGTGCATAAATTTTAAAAATTATTATTTATATATTGTAAAATGGTACGTGGGCGCAATTAATTTCACAAAACCTTAAAAGCAGCGTCAATTCAAAAACTTTTTCATGCAAAAAGCCTGTGAGTAGCCTGAGTGATTATCATCTTTGCATGTGCTTGAATAAGTTTCAGTTTTGATATCTCTTTGAAACCACTGTGTGTAGTTGATTTTGAAAATGAGGTTAAGGCACAGAAATAAGCTCTATTCCAGCCATATCCATAAATTTTAGCCACTATAAATTTCGAATGAGCCAATCATAGCCAAATAATTCATGCCTATAGCCTTGAGTGATTTTATTGAGTCGACCCCTACTAACCCATTAATAACGTGGGGTAGGAGTTCGTTACTTTGATGGTTATTAGTGTTTTGGAGAATTTTATTAGGGATTTATGAATTTTTGTAATTAAGGACCACAATACGAAAAAAAAAAAAGAAAGACCCCATAAAAATTATAATAAAGGGGAAAATAAGAAGAAAAAAAAAGAAAGAAAAAGGAAGGATGGTGAGTATAGTTGAATTGTGTTAGTCATTGCCTACGTGCTAATTAAGGCTTAAGCTTATTGTTTATTTTTGTGAAGCCTAATGTTTTACAACGCAAGAGTTGTGTAAGAAGCGTGTTATAAGCTTCAATTGTGTTTAAGTGGTTTGAGCTACAAGTCGGTTTTAGAGTATCGAGTTGTGGAATAGACCAATTTAAGGCTACGTTATGAGTGTTTAGTGAGGTTTCATTTTTGAATGAGGTGAAGCACTTTGCTTCGTGATTAGAATAGGTTGAGTGAGTGATTTAGCCACACGACTTATATATTCCATACCCGTCCAAAGAGCCTTACATTACAACCCGTAAAGTCATTTTTCGATTCTTAGTTCGATAACACACTTAAATTGTGATTTAAAAGAGATTGACTTTCCGTTCTTATTTATTGTGCATGTATTTGTATGATTTGAGCGTATACACGTCCTATGCAGTAATGCTTGAGTGCTTTTGAGTGAACACCCACATATATATTTCCCTTTTGAGAGGATGCATGAATTTGATTTTGAAGCGAAAATGTAATAAAGGCGGAGTGTTTGATGTTGCGTGACATGTATCTATATTTTCAAAATTATGTATGTAGCAACGCACGACTCATTGCCTAAGCTGATTTTCTTTCTTGTTATACTTTGAAACTACCATTTGTTCGAGGATGAACAAACCAATAAAGCGTGGGGTAGTTGATTAGCACGGATTTTTCTTGATTTTTATTAGTATTTTTAGTTTATTTTTCTTATTATTTTCGGTATAAGTTGGGTAGATTGAGCTTAATTTCGTATATTTGTATTTCCAGCTTATTTTACCGCCTTTTGATCTAGATTATAGCAAATAAGGGATTATTTGTGGGTTTTCACTTTATAGCTAAGTAACCGGAAGAGCTCAGCACGTTAGAGATGAATTATGGTGATCGAAATTCAAAGATCGAACTTTCCGGTGAAGAAATAGCAAGAAATTGAAGCTGCCACACTTTCTAGAAGGGTTATGCTGCTGGAACCATTGTCGTTGAAGCTAACGGTTATACTTAGCGGTCACTCCAACCGTTAGCTGTTACCACTAACCCTTAACGGTTACTGACAACCGATGTTAACGATTAAAGTGCTGAATTCAAGATCTAACGGTAACTTTCTATAACAGTTGCCTTATAACCGTTGTCGTCAGCCCGAAATGCAAAATAAAAATACTTAGCGGTTACTACTTAGCGGTAACACTAACCGTTATCTAACCGTTAGCGTAACCACTAACGGGCCTAGAATCATTTTAAAGGTGTCTTGCGGCCCAAGATTCGATTTTTGTATAAAAAGGATTCATTAATCCGAGTTTTGACACACACCAAACCTTAAAAACATTTCCATAGCATAATCCTACGGTTTGGAGATGGGAAACAACAACAAAAACATGAGGATCGAAGTGTGACTAAGAATCGACAACGAAGAAAGTTTCGAGCCGATCGATGTCGATCAACCGTAGAAGCTCGTTCCGCTGCGTTTACTCTTCAGAATAGCCGAAGTACTCTCAGTTCCAGTAGCTATAGCAAGTAATCTGAACCTTTTAATTAGTTTTCTTAGTTTTAATTATTCGTTTTCAAGTTTTCGATAATAGTTAGTTTATGTTCGTATCGTTTGGATTCGCTGAACGTATTTAGTTTATTAATCTCAGTTTATTTTCAGTTTTTCATGCTTATTATTGGATGTTTGATGTTCTGTTTGGTTGAAGATTATTCATGCGTTGAATTTGCTTAGTTTTCATCGTTAACCGTTAGTTAACCGTTATATGATTCTGTTAACTGTTACTGTTAGCCGTTAGTTAAACAGTTAGCCGTAACAGTTAGCTGTTAGATTAGTATAACCGTTAGTTGATTGAATTGATTTGTTAGAATTCAGTTTCTGCAATTTGATTCAGTTTCCCATTCTGATTAGTTTTCAGCATCTGTTTCTTAGTTTTAAATTAGTTTTTGAATTATTTAGTTCAAATTATTTATTAGTTAATCATTTAAATAATTAATCTAGGTTTAGTTAATTTAGTTTAGAATTTAATTTAGTTAATCATTAGTTTAATTTTAAGTTAGTTAATTAGTTTAAATAATTTAGTTAATTTAGTTGGTAATTTAAAATAGTTAATTTAGAATTTAATTTTAAAGTCTTGCTTTTTTAATTTCGTAGTTGTTAATTAAAATCAAAATTAAACCCCAAAAATATTTAAACAACTTCTTTTTTAACAATTATCTTAACTCCGAATGTCTGGTGTTAATCTTATGCCAATCGTCTTTATCGATGTTCTGAGCGACACGAGATTTATGGGAGGGGCAAGAACTAACAAGATGCCCAATAAATTTACAAAACAAGCAAAAGTCTGACAAATTCTCATATCCTAAAGAGATATACCCACATTATCCTTCTCGTTCGATCATAACAGTCTCATGCAGGGCATTTTCAGGATTAAGCTCAACCAACACACGAACAAATGACCCATAGAGCCATTAACAGAACGCTCTCAATTTGCAAGGGCGTACCCACAACTCTAGTAATATTCAAAATGAAATATCTATCCCATTGTTCAATCGACAACTCATAAATTCAAATCCAAACTTGAGACGAGGTCGAATGGACCTTGTAGGGATTGAAGTTTGGAGACCAAGGGAAGATCCGAATAGAGCTTGAGCCGAACTTCCATGAGGTTTTGGCAAAAGTGCTCGTTCTATCATCGGCCAAGGAGAAAGAGATGCTGAAGAATCCTTTGCCAAGAGGAAAAAGTTTCCACGGCCCATTGATTTTCCCCAAGTCCATCAAAGCAGCTTTGAGGTCGATGAGAGAGAGGGGTTTTAACCCTTTGGGTTGAAGGAGACGGCCTATGAGCAAGTCACGTAGCATTTTAACATGATCTTGATATCTCGCTTCATCAATGATGGCCGAGATATAATCTCCTTGATCGGGGGCACCCCGGAAGAGTGAGTCACCGGAGGGGAGTGGAGGGCGGACAGGCCCGCTGGGCCCAGGTCTTGGGTCAAAGGAGTGGGGTTTGAATTGGACTTAAAGGGATGGGTTGTGAAATGGGCTACAGGAGTTGGGCCTGGATGTTTTGGGATTGTCTTGCAAGTATCAACTCTTCTGGGAAAGAAGAAAGGGTTGGGCTCCAAATCACGTGGGCATGCGGAAAAGTGGGTATAGTTGACCAAAGGAGGGGTCTTTGTCATCGCCGAAAAGAAAGGGTTGACTGCAGATGGAGCCGCAGAACTAGCATGAAAAAGGCCATGCAACGTAGGCATTGAAAAAAGGCGAGGAAGACAACGGAGACAAGCGTGCCGGCAGAAAGGAGCCGAAGGAAATGGGGGCAGAAATACTGTTGGAGAATCCTAGTAAGCTAGATAAAATTTATCTACTCAGCTTCCTAGTCAGCTTATTAATGGATTTATCTGCTATGTTTTGGACGCTTGCATGTTGACATGCAATGGTGTACGGAGGCAATCTACACCACTCATTTATATGTGCAGCTGTCTTCATATCTATGGCTCTCCTTGCTTGCCCGTTGGGATATTTTTCTGTAGCCGCTGCTTTGCTCCTCTAGGGTTTAGGTCTATATATGTTTTAGGCAAAACACTATCTGTATGTATGAAAACAATGTTCATAGTTTCTATTCCAAGAATGTTTTAGCTTTATGCTTATTCATGTTGCTTTCCGACATGGTATCAGAGCAGGCATTGCGCCTAGCTCTGATAAGTCACAATCACCTTTTTTCTTTTCTGTTTTTCTTTGACTTGTTGTTTACTTAGGCATAAATGGCTCACGCTGAACCGGAGAGTGATACCAACTCAAGCACAGCTGCTGTGCTTAATCCAGCAGTAGCTTTTTCTCAAAACCTATTGATTCAACCACAACATCAGCTCATCTCAGTAAAGCTCAATGAAAACAATTACCTTGTTTGGAAACAACAAATAATGGCTGTTGTTATAGGTCTAGGCCTTGAGTTATTTCTAAATGGCACAACTGAGATTCCTTCAAAGGTTGTCTAGAACCAAGAAGTCCTCATTGATCTTAATCCCAAATTTCAAACCTATCAGAGACAAGATAAACTTTTGGAATCCTAGTTGCTTTCCTCCCTATCTGAAAGTGTGCTCATCCTCGTGGTTGGAATAACTACAAGCCATGAAATGTGGAAAGCCCTGGAAGCAAACTTTGCAGCTGAGTCTAGAGCTAAAACCATGCAATACAAGATCTAGTTGCAAACAATGAAGAAAGGAAATCAATCCATGAGAGAGTACCTAAATAAAGTCAAGGTGTGCTGTGATAACCTAGCTGCATCTGGTCACAAGGTTGAAGATTTTGATCAGTTACTCCATGCCTTAACTGGTCGAGGCAGTGAATATGATCTAGTTTTTGTAACCATCACATCTAGTTCTGAGAAATGGAGCTTCAAAGATGCTAGTGGCCTACTTTTGAGTTTTGAATCAAGATTTGAAGCCTCAAATCCTCAGTTTGATGAATTAGTGCCTGTGGTTGCTAATATGGCTGTCCATGGTCAATCCAGAAAGGACAATAGCAACTGGAGCAACACCACCATCAAAAATGGAAATGCTAGAGGCAGAGGGTCCTATTCCAACAAAGGAAACTCCAGAGGAAGAGCAGGTACAAGAGGAAGAGGTAGAGGCTATAACAACAATAGAGCAGCTTGTGAGATCTGTGGCTATTCAAATCATACAGCCTCCAAATGCTATTATAGAATGGATCCAAACTTTACTCCTCAAACCTCACAAGGTTTTAACTCCTCTAGAAACCAAAGCTTCAATAGAGGACAGTTCACAAACAACAGGAACAATCAAACATGGCCTCACTCATCTGCAATGACTGCTATGGTAGCTACTCAGGACAATGGATCAGATTACAGCTGGATCCCAGACTCAGGAGCCTCTAACCATGTCACTCCAGATTTCTCCAACCTCAACATCTCTTTAGAGTATCAAGGAACTAATCAACTTCACTTGGGTAATGGAGCAGGTTTGTTCATTTCTAATATTGGCAACTCTACTGTTAAATCCACCTCTCCAACCTCTAAACACTTATTTCAACTTAACAACCTCCTACATGTTCCTAGTATCACTAAGAATATACTAAGAGTATCACAGTTTGCTAGAGATAACAAAGTTTACCTTGAATTTCATCCTTTTGTTTGTTTTGTCAAGGATCAAGCCACGGGGGATACTCTACTCCAAGGGAAACTTAGTGATGGGCTGTATAAGTTTGATCTCCACAAAGTGAAGCTTCAAAGCTGTTAATCATCTCTCTCCATTCAGTATGATTTTAAGAATAATGGTGTTAAACCTTCTGTGTGTTTTTATGTTTCCAAAAAGAGAGTAGGCCTATACATTTGGCATTTTATGTTAGGCCATGCTGCCAATGATGTTGTAATAAAAGTCCTTCAGGATTGTAATATAGCCTTCTCCAATAAAGATTTTGTTAAGGCCACTTGTGATGCTTGTTTGCAATTCAAAATCTCACAAACTTCCCTTTCAAGATTCTACTACTGTGTTACAACAACCTTTTGATCTAATACATAATGATTTGTGGGGCCCCAGTCCTATAAAGGCCACAAATGGTTACATCTATTATGTTCTCTTCATTGATCACTACACTAAGTTTACTTGGATTTATTTTTTGAAAACTAAGTCTGAAGCTTTTCAAGCTTTTGTGCATTTTCAAGCCTTAGTTGATACCCAGTTCTCTGCAAAAGTCAAAGCAGTTCAGAGTGATTGGGGTGGAGAATATAGGAACTTGTCCAAATTTCTTCAAGATAAAGGTATTGCTCATAGAATATCATGTACCTATACCTCTCAGCAAAATGGAGTGGCTGAGAGGAAACACAGACATGTTATTGAGGTAGGCCTATCCCTCTTAGCTCACTCTAAGGTTCCTAGTGCTTTTTGGATGGAGGCTTTTAGCACTACTGTGCACACCATCAATAGGACTCCTAGTAAACAGCTGCAGTACAAATCCCCCTTTGAAAAGCTCCATGTCCATAAGCCTGTGTATTCTAACTTGAAAGTCTTTGGATGTCTATACTATCATCATGTGAGACCTTACAACAAGAACAAATTAGAGTTTAGAGTTGTTCCTTCAACCTTTATGGGGTACAGTGAGGGGTATAAGGGTTACAAAGTCAGGCTTCCTTCTGGAAAAATGATGATGAACAGACATGTTGTCTTTGTTGAGGATCAGTTTCCTTTCTCCAAATCACAAAACACTAAACCTCAATCTGACTCTCCTATGACAGCTCCTGTCTCCCCTCCTCTCCATAACATTCTCTCTCCCATTGTCCCCATACAGCTCAGTCCTTGAAACTCTCAACTACCTCCCACCTCCCCTAATCCTACTGCTCCACTTAATTCAAATCAATCAGCAACTGATTAGCCTTCTCCTCTTCAGTATTCAACTCACTCCTCCACATCTCCTATAATGCATCAATCTCCAGCCTCACCACATACTACCTCAGACACTCATACAACAATCCCTTTAACTGTTCAGTTGCCACAATTAGAAAATGTACAAGATTGTTCTGTTTCTCATACTGATATATCTGTTCCTACTAATGTTCACTCTATGCAGACAAGAGCTAAGACAGGTCATTTGAAGCCCAAAGTTAACACTGCAACTGTCCAACATGAACATGAGCCGAAAATCTTAAAGGAAGCACTTCCTCATAGTCATTGGAAGCAAGCCATGGTTTCTGAGCTCAATGCACTCTCCAGAAATAAGACCTGGACCCTCACTCCTCTTCCCCCTGGAAAAAGGCTAGTTGGTTGTAGATGGATAAACAAAATCAAAAGAGGTGCAGATGGCTCAATTTTCAGGTACAAAGCAAGACTTGTTGCCAAAGGGTACACACAAGCCCCTGGATTTGATTATGAAGAGACCTTTAGTCCTGTGGTCAAACCTGTCACAATTAGAATAATTCTTTCTATTGCTGCATCCCGTGGTTAGACAGTGAGGCAACTGGATGTTCATAATGCATTTATAAATGGTGACTTATCATAACACATCTACATGCAACAACCACCTGGTTTTGAGCAAGGTGGTCAGCACCTAGTCTGTAAATTGAACAAAGCATTGTATGGGTTAAAACAGGCCCCTAGGGCATGGTATTCAAAGCTAAAACAGGTTCTCACAGGCCTAGGTTTTCAGTCCTCCCAGTCATACAGCTCTCTCTTCTTCAGGGCCACATGTACATCCTACATTGCAATTTTGGTTTATGTAGATGATATCCTCATCACAGGCAGCAACAACACAGAGATAAATTCTCTTATCAAGCTACTAGACTCAGTTTTTTCTCTCAAAGATTTAGGTATTGTGCATCACTTCTTAGGGGATTGAAGTGACTCACACCTTCACTGGAATGCATTTGTGCCAAAGGCAATATATGCAGGATCTTCTTCAAAGAGCAAGCATGTCCCAGACCAAGGGTTCTGTTACTCCTATGATCTCCTCACCTCACCTTTCTAAATTTGTTGGCAGCCCATTTCTTGATCCCACATTGTAAAGGAGCATCATTGGAGGCCTTCAGTACTTGACTATCACAAGGCCAGACATTATGTACAGTGTCAATAAACTAAGTCAGTTTATGCAAAGTCCCTTGGACACTCACTGAAAAGTAGTTAAGAGAGAGCTGAGGTATGTAGCAGGTACACCTAATCTAGGTTTGTCTATCACCAAGTCTAAAATAAACAGATTGATTGGTTATTCAGATGGTGATTGGGCTACTGACTTAGATGATAGGAGATCAGTTTCAGGATTCTGTGTATATCTAGGAACAAACCTCATCTGGTGCTCCAAAAAGCAGGCTTCAGTGTCCAGATCAAGTACAGAGGCAGAGTATAGAAGTCTATCCCATTGTGCATCAGAGGTTATGTGGATCAAGCACCTTTTGTGTGAGATTAAAATCCCTACTCAACAAATCCCAATAATCTGGACTTACAATATTGGAGCTGAGTCTCTTGTTGCAACTCCAGTGAAACATTCCAGGATCAAACATGTAGAAATTGATGTTCACTTTATTAGAGAGAAGGTCAGCCAGGGTGTATTAAGAGTGCAGCACATTCCCTCTGTTGATCAAACTGCAGATGTGCTCACAAAGCCATTGAAAAAACAATCCTTCATCCGGTTCAGAAACAAGCTGCAGATTATACCTTCACCGGCTTTGGATTGAGGGGTGTGTGTTGGAGAATCCTAGTCAGCTAGATAAACTTTATCTACTCAACTTCCTAGTCAACTTATCAATGGCTTTATCTACTATGTTTTGGATGCTTGCATGCTGACATGCAATGGTGTACGGAGGCAATCTACACCACTCATTTATATGTGCAGCTGTCTTCATATCTATGGCTCTCCTTGCTTGCCCGTTGGGATATTTTTCTGTAGCCGCTGCTTTGCTCCTCTAAGGTTTAGGTCTATATATGTTTTAGGCAAAACACTATCTGTATGTATGAAAACAATGTTCACAGTTTCTATTCCAAGAATGTTTCAGCTTTATGCTTATTCATGTTGCTTTCCAACAAATACTGGCAGGTTTAGGACCTGCTGAAGAAGGAGCCGTCGTCGGAAAAGATGGCGAGGTGAAGGCAGTAGGCTGAGGAGCGTAAGGAAGCGACGCCGAGGGCCTCGGCGGAGAAGGGGTTTCAGTATCCGGGAAAAGAGGCAGAGAATCCAAAGGCTTTGAAAGCGCAGCTTCCACAAACAGAGGTCGAAGAGGAGCGAACACGCCAGAAGCGGGCAGTGCCAAACCCGTCGTCGTCCTGGATGGCGGCTGCAACAAGGAAGGCAACGGCAGGACAAAAGAGGGTTGAGAGGGAAGAAACTCCGTGAGCTACTGGACATAGTGAGATGCCGGCACCACAGATGGCAGTTGGGTATGGAGAGTAACCGACACAACATGACCAGGCATCGGAAGAGATGGAGCTGGAAAAGCAAGAGCAGAGACCTGAAGAGTGAGGAGGCAGCAAGCGCTGCGGTCGGAGCAGGAGAAAGCTTCTACAGCTGCACAAGGGAGGACGAAGGCAGCGTCGAGTGCGACGGCCGAAAAGTACGCCGGCTTCCGAGGGCAAGGGCTAATAAGCGTCGAGAGGAGACGGAAAAGAGAAAATGGTGCCGGGAGCGGTCTGTTGGGCGTGAAGCAGCGACGGCGCGGCAAAAGAAAGCTGCCATTGAAAAGACTCCGTTGGCGGAGGGGCTGCTAGGCATGCGGCTGTGAAGGAGACTGGAAAATGCTGCGGGGCGTGTGGCTATGGGGGCTGTAGGTCCATGTAAAGCTTCTGGCCGGAAAATGGGGGCGGAGCCGTGATAAGTAGTGCGTGAGGTTGGAGAGGCATAGGAGACGTGACGGGCAGTGGATTTTGGCGGCTTGAAACCGGAGCCGGAGGTGGCCGGTAAAGCAGAGAAACTGGCGGCAAGGCGGTGTGAATCCGGTGGCAAAGCGATGGCCCCGTGATCTCGGCAGGGAATCCTTTTGGTCTGAGAAAATTATGAAAATTACTCTTCTTGCGTTTCTTCTTTTACAGAAACCTTTTTTTTTTCTAAGAATATCAGGGGACTGTTCTTGAATTAGGAAGCAGATTATTATTTAAGAAATTCCTCATTCTTTGAATAAGATTCAGCAAAACTTAATCATGTTCAAAAGTTCCTAGCATGAAGGATACGGGTCATGCTAGATTCTTAGAGAGAGATTTTTTTTGCGCACAAACATTTCAAGATCTGTATATTTTAATCATTACTTAATATATTATAATATAATTAATGAAATCGTTGATTTACTAGATTAATGCGTTTTTAAGGGTAAAAATAAAAATAATGCCTTACTTAAGATATTGGTAAATTAATAATTTCATTAATTTCACGTTGTATAAATTATAAACTATGTATATTTTAATCATTACTTAAGTAGTATAATTTAATTAATGAAATATTTTATTTACTAAATTAATGCCTTTTTTAGGGTAAAAATATAAACTATGCCTTACTTAAGACATTGGTAAATTAATGATTTCATTAATTACACGTAGTATAAATTATAAACTATGCATTACTTAAATTATATTTTAATCATTACTTAAATAGTATAATTTAATTAATAAAATAATTTATTTACCAAATTAATGCATTTTTTAGCATTCATTTTATAAACTATGCCTTACTTAAGATATTGGTAAATTAATGATAGGGATACACCTATTATATAAACTATGCCATACTTAAGATATTGGTAAATTAATCATTGATTTACACCTATTAAGATATTGCATGGTTTTTATGTTACTATGCATATGTATAGTAATGAATAAGGAATTAGAAAAATAAGGATACACCTATTATATCTTGCTTTTATTAATTGAAGTATCCATACTGTAGAAATGGGTATCGATATTGTAGATACACCTATTATATCTTGCCTTTATTATATTTGTCCATACACCTACTATATATTTTACTTTTATTAATTTCAGTTATTTTTCTTTATAATATTTATATAGAAATGGGTATTAATACCCTTATAATTAGATTGAAGTTAATAAAAAATAAGGTAATAAAATATAACTTTACAAAATAATTGAAGTTAAATATATTACGATTTATTTTATTTCATATTAGTTGATTATTAACATAACCATCCTTATGGTGATCTCAGTTATTATTATATATATCAATTATTTTATACTGGACCCTAAGTATTCCGTTAGTATATAATAATAATTTTTAATTTTTATTCTATATTAAATATAAAAAAATAGAATTCAAATCACTAATATATAATAATATAAAAAAAATATATTTTCTTTCAAGAAATTCACAATTAAATCATTCATGAACATTAGATCTCACCAAAAATCTTCTTAATCTATAAAAGGATATATATATATATATATATGTATATCCAGATTTATGAAAAAAAATATGTGTTCACTAATTTATTAATATCACGTTATACACATAGTGTGTTAAATTTTGGTGACTTCAAATATTATAATATAATTAACTACCATATTAATTAGTTGAGTATTTAATCATGATCTCATAAGTATCAAATATATTACAACTTAATATCATATCAATCAACTTAACATATATATATTAGATAATTTTACTATTAACATATATACCATTAATTGTATACTATTAACATATTTAAATTGTATCAGTCAATTTAATAGATATATTGGGACGCATGTATCAATCAATCTCGGAATTACTTAACCCATCTAAATTGTATCAGTCTATTTAATAGATATATACTATTAACATATATACAATTAATTGTATACTATTTATACCCATTTAATGTCATTTCGATCAACTTTACGTATATATATTACATAATTATTATCCTAATAGATATATACTATTAACACTAGTGTAAACACCCGCGATTACGCGGGCATTGTTAAGAAAATCATATTAATTGTTAAGAAAATCATATAAATATAATATTTATTTTAAAATAAGTTAAAAGTAGACATTAAATACAAAGCGAAAAAAATAATGTTCACTTTAAATTTTGAAAACATACTTTATACACGATATTATTAATATGCAGATACCGATAAATAATTTATCAAGTTCAAAAGCTGAATTATTATTCACTTAAGATTTTGAGAAAAACTCATCGTATACCACATTTACTATATTATTTTATAGTTTACATTGAAATAATCTCGAACCATTTATGTCTCTTCATTCTCAATAAGTTCAAATGGGCTCAATTAGATAAAATTTGTTAAAATTTATTCATGTCTATACACCAAACCAACATGTTTATTGAAATGAAAATGACTCTATTTTTCAAACAAAGAGAAACGGATAATTTAGATAATATATTATAAACGTTTCACACACACACACACACAATATATATATATATATATATATATATATATATATATATATATATATATATATATATATATATATATATATATATAATCGTTTCTATGTATATGGATACTATAATATTTATAAGATTACGTAGATTGTGTGAAATAATTTACAGTTATTATATATTTACAATTATGCAATATATATTCAAACCATCTAATTATTTTAAAATGTAGAGTATTATTAAAAAAATATTGAACATGGTTCATAAAAAGATTACTATTCGTTGAAATGTAGTTTACAAATTATAAAATACTTAGTTGTACAAAACATTCACACGCTATTCTCCAGCCTGCAGGTAAATAAAATAATAAGACTTGAGACCATAGCAATTATGTACTATTAATTCAGATATACAAAAAGATGTGTGAGTAAATCACGTCATAGTCTAAAAATGTATATTCATATATGAACTAAATCATATTATGGAGTCATATGTATTTCATTAATGTAGTATATAAACAATAATTGATTAACTATCTGATTAATTAATAGGTATTTTGATAGATATATATTTAATTAATATATATAATATATTTAAGGAAAACAGACTCAGAATATCTTTTATTATTTTGATTGACATCTAGATAAGTATAGATACTATAAGGATTTTAATGATTCTAGGCAATGTAGTTAATGTTTATCCATTATATAAGGCCAAAAAAAAAAAGGGAAAATTCTCATATAATACAAATAAATAATCTTCATTTACTATTTAATCCATTTACTCTTTTTATTCCCATATAGTCCAAATACTTCCTATTTAATCAAAACTTACTTTTGAATTATCAATATTACCCTTACATCATAAATACCCTAATTAACTTATATAACTATGCACACACTCTCTTTCCATTTCCTTTTTATCCGTCCCAAAATTTAGCTCTCTCTAATTCATTATCTTTGCAAACTCCATAACTAACCAAATTACACAACACCAAAGATCACTCAATTCCTAAATTAGAGTAGTGGGAATTTTCCCTTTATTTAAATTTATAAGAAACTAAGTTCTCCTCCTAAATAGCAGTCACTTCATTTCTTTATCCTTCAATCTTCTGTAAGCCAAAATTCTCACACAATTTTTTTTTTTAGTAATTTCTTTGTTTCTAAAAATCATTATTTGTTTATCCAGTTTTTGATATTTGACATATTGATTCCTGGATCTTGTTTTTTTTTTTTTGATTACCAAAGCAGTGAAAACTCTCCGCACATTAAATCATTATTTGTAAGAAAGTATTCTTACAACCAACGCATGTATTTTTTTTCAATAACCCCAAAAAAACTTTGTACAACAAGAATCTTTGTTCATCCACTTTTTTTATATTTTACATAACAATATAAAAATTGTAACTGTTTGATTTTTTTCCGATTATTAGACCAATGAAGAATCCTCTAGAGTTCGTGATCATTATTTGTAAGAAAATATTGTCCATGAGTATGCTATAAATATCCAAAAATCCCAATTTTTTTATAACAATAATTTTAGTTTATGATTATCCAAATTTCAAATGACTCTTATTTTAATATAATTGTTTGATTCTTATTTATTTCGATGACCAGAATAGTGAACTATTGGATCATTTATAGGTCGCATTTATATTATTTCTTGATCATTGATGTATGGTAATGAATGTATTATTACCGATGTAGATTATCTTGGTATTTAATTTCACATTCGATTTCGTTATCATCTTTGATTCCAGATAGTTCGTCTTGTTTCAACCTTTGTTTTGGCAAAGTAGTATGTAATTTTCCAAAAATCGTGGAAAGTAGTTTGTAATTTTCAAAAATTTTGTGAAGTAGTATGTAATTTATGCAAAGTAGAACCTAATTTCTCAAAAAATTATGCGAATTAGTATGTAATTTCCCAAAAACTATGAGAAGTAGTGTGTAATTTTTCAAATTTTACACGAGTAGTCCTGAATTTACACGAGTAGTCCTGAATTTACATGAGTAGTTCTGAAATTTACACGAGTAGTTCTGAGTTTACACGAGTAGTTCTAAATTTTTGAAGAATAGTTTTGAAATTTACACGAGTAGTTTTAAATTTACATGAGTAGTTCCGAAATTTACACGAGTAGTTCTGAATTTACACGAGTAGCTCTGAATTTTTAAAGAATAAAATAAAACAGTTACAAAGGGTAATTTAGTACTGTTATATGAACAAAGTAGTTTGTAATTTTAACAAAGTAGTACGTAGTTCGTAATCTGAACAAAGTAGTTTGTAATTTTAACAGAGTAGTTCGTAATTACTTATGTAATAGCATTTCATATAATTTAGATTATGGAAAGATGATGTGTGGAACCCATAGATACCTAGTTGTCTTTTTCCCTACATTTTTTACAAAGTTGCAATTACCTTATTTATCATCTTTTACTTTATTGGTTAGACTTCAAGTTTGGAAAGACTGAAATTGCATTAAATGAGTTTTATTAGCAGTCATAATTTGATTATTTCAGCTGCTCCTATTGAGAAAAATCTATTAAGGGTAATTTAGTATATTTTTATATTAATTGGATTATTAGGGAACTTTTATATTCAATGGGGTTTTAGGGCAATTGGTTTTATGTTTTTGGAGTATATGAGAATTTTCCCAAAAAAAAAATTAGTTTGTTGTTGAAAGCTTGCAAGATATTTTATAAATCTAGAAATCAAAGATCTATATTTAATTAGTTATTTTCTTAGAGATTTATGTTGTTTTTTACAAAAATAAATGCTTTGATTTGGCAGTATTTATGCGTATAATTAAGAAAATTATGTTATCCTAAACTTTTAAGTTAATTATAAAATATTTGTTTTAATTTAATTGAATATGGCAACTTGTTATGTAGGGAATTCTCAAAGCAACGATTTTAAAGAATATTTACAGAAAATTGTAATTACAAAATATTTATTTTAAAATCTTAAACGAAAAAAAAATCAAGAACAGAATTTATTGATTAAGTATTTTAAATTATATAGTTAAGGTACATACATACGTACTAAGAATAAATTATATTTACGGTACAATGAACTATATTTGGTGCGGATAAATTGACAATAAATATAGTTAATACAATGATTAATCTTGTAATAAATGGTTAATTAAATTACTATTAATAATAATTGATTAAATAAATGATTAATGTAATATTTTTAGTCAATAAAAATAATAATATTAAATAAATGAATAATTAATATCATTCTATTTTCTATAATTTAAATTAATTAAAAATTTTTGATTTATCATTCCACTTCAATTAACTGTGAAATCTTTGCCTATATTTTTATTTAGAACAATTACAATCACTTGTGTTTAATTTTGTTCACTTGAAATTTCAGAAAGCTTAAGTATTTCAAAATAAATCAAAATATGACAAATAAAATAAGAATGTTTGTATTTCTATATTGTGAGATGTTATAATTTATAAGTATATACTGCATCTTTTGGCAAACCATATAGGTAACAAATTAATTATCGATTCTTGTGCTGGACTGTGGTGTATAATAATAATTTTGGACATGGAATGATGACAAACGGAATCAAAATATATGTCTTTCCATAATTTCATTTTATAATTTCTGAATATCCTTATTTTTTCTATCATTAATACCTTTAATTATTATATAAGTAAAAGATATAATTGTTAAAAACATATTCCAATTTTATTTCATGTTAACCAAAACAGAAATCTTCGAATTTATATGGAAAATAAGGTCAGTTGAGTTATGGCAAATTTTATTTTTAGACATTTATTTTTAGTCAATAAAATGAGTAATCACTAATAAATGAATAATTATTATCTTTCTATTAATATAAATTGATTAAAAAAACTGATTTATCATTCCAAATCAATTACCTGCGAAATGTTTGACTAAAATAGATTAACAATATCTGTATTTCCATATTGTGAGATGTTATAATTTATACATATATATCCTTTTATTTTATCATATAAAATTTTAATTATTATATAAGTATAATGAAAATTTTAAAAAATATATTCAAAGATTTATTTGAAAAAATTTAAACCCATACAATATCGTAAGTACTGTATATTTAAAATACTTTAATCATCTACTCTGTATTTATTGATAAAGACAATAATTGATACAAAAATCATATTATATCTATCGATACTGAAATATAGGGGTGTAAATTTCCATAAATTAAACTAATATATATTTAATTATATATAAGGAAAATAATTTTATTAGAAATAAAGTAAAACTTATCTACGTCAATTTAAACAAAAATTTTAATAGATCCAATTGGATAATTATTGATACTAACATGTTTATTAGAAATAAAATAAAAGTTATCTATTGATACAAATCGATCTGAGAAAGATTGACATTTCTTCAGAATAATTATTATATTGATAATAATTGTTTAATTAACTGGTTATTTGAATCATAGTTATTGATAAAATATTTGCAATAAATAAGAAAAAAAGACAATTATCACAAATCGTATCCTAAAATGGATCTTCAGAATAATTATTCCATTAATAATAACTTATTAATTAATTGATTTGCCTGAATAATAGTTATTGATACAAAATGGTAAAAATTATTCTAAAGCAGAGCCATATATAATTAACAAAGATAATTAATACAAATCGTTTAGCAAAAGATTCTTTATAAAAGTATTTAAAAAAAACCGACGGATTGCCAATTTGTCATAAATAAGAAATAAAGAGAATTAATGGAAATCGTCTCTGAAAAAAGTATCCTCAAAGATAATATGGATCTGCAAAGAAAAGGATTAAAAATGGAGTCATGAACCATTCTATAAAAAAGGGGAAATGACAAATATTATATTTAACAAATAACTTAAAAAATAAATCGATATATTTGTAAACAGTTAATTATAGTAACTTTAAATAAAAATAATAAAAACCATATAATAATAGATTTCTTCTTATCCTTTATAATTTCATTATCAATTAAATTTACAAATATAATTTGCCATGAAAAAATCAAGTGATTTGCGAGAATTATACTTGTTCATGGATCCACGTAGTCGGTGAATTTCCAGAATCATACACTGAACAAATGTAAAATAAAACCACTGAAAGTTCAAAGAGTAGATCAATACAATTAATTTGCGTTTATCACTGCGGATCAGATTTGGAAATCTATATTAACTAATCTCATCAGTTCTGGCGAAAATGTTGATCTTTTAACTAATATACTAAAAATAATTATAAAAGCATATATCGAAATGAGTTCAGCGTATTTCCGAGATGTTGTATCCATATTTATGAGTTAACCGTATTTGAAATTGATTAATATGAAGACACTGATTTCATCTGCAAAAACCACGAAGAAAATAATTATATTAGTTAATATAGAAAAATTTTAGATTAAAAATTCCCAGATCTGGAAATTAATACCACCGAAAAATAAAACAACTAATCAATTAAATTAATCAACTCTCTATATTAACTAATCACATCAATTCTGGCAAAAATATTGATCTGTTAACTAATATACTAAAAATAATTCAAAAAACATATATCAAAATGAGTTAATCGTATTTTCGAGATGTTGTATCCATATTTCTGAGTTCACCATATTTCCAGTTTCACGAATGAAAACACAGATTTCATCTGCAAAAACCACGAAGAAAATAATTATATTAGTTAATATAGAAAATTTTTAGATTAAAAATTTTGAGATCTTTGAAACACAGAGTTCGCCGTTTTTATTTTCGTCCAGTTTCAATCTTTTGAAAACAGATCTGAAAAATCGATTTTGATGATCGATTTTTATGGAAAAAAAAAAAAAAGATCGAGAACTGTACAATATACGGAACAAATCTGGAAAAAAATTCAAGATCGGGCAAATAAACAGGATCGAAAAATGTTATAATAATTACGATATATTATTCTGAGAAAACTTGGAATTATAGTAGCTAAAAATTGAGTTAAGGGGAAGAACAGATTGGCGAATTTGGAAAAAAACCGACGGTGAAATTTCTGGAGAAAGAAAAGAAGAAGGAAAGAGAAGAAGAAGAAAATAAGAAGTAAAAAACTGACGGTGAGAAAGGACTGTCCAAAGACCGTGAAAAAAGGTGGGCTTAAACATTAAAAAAAGAAAATTGTTATTTATAATTGGAAAGATTTTTGGCCTCCTCCCAAAATAGACCCCCTATGAACCACAGGCCGACACGTCATTTTTGGAGGATTTATATTGGTCCACATCAGCTCCGGAACACTCTCCTTTCGACACCTCAACATTAATAGTTAACACTATTAACAAAATGGAGGATATATACATAATATCATATCATTGGTTTTAATATTACAGAGTTGTTAAGTTTAGGATATTAATATGTTAAGTTGTTAACATATATACGTAAAATTATATATTATATATTGTGATTGACATGAAGTTTAGGAACTCTTAAAATATATTATATTGTTAAGTTTATGATCTCTTAAAATAAACAATCTAATTAAGTTATAAATTCTGCAATCGTTTATATATACAAAATATCATACAATATTTATAAAAAATCCAATTTTCAAGATTCATCTAACCCCATAAAAAGATCACCAAGATCTTTTTATTTTGGCATAGAACCACCCCTCATCATCCCATAGATATCCCACTTTATAAATATGAACTTATACTAATTATTCTTTATAGTTCTAAATACTTTATTCAAAAAAAAAAAAAATGTATTTAAGTATGACACTCATTCCTACTTTCAAGAAGGAGATCTTCATGCTTGGTGCTTACTACATGGTAATTAGCAGTATATTACCTCTATTTTTTTCTTGGGTTGTTTTCAAAAAATATACGAAATCAAGTTTCACACTTTTTCCTCAAAAAATGAAACTGACGGATAGTGGGGCTATATGACCCTAATTTCTTCTTACAACGTTTCCTAATCAAATTTTCTACTGCATCAATTTCGGCATGTTAATCTTTGTTTCATGACTTCAATTTTAGTTGCAAGTTTAAATTTTAGTGAGAAATGTAATTATAGGTCTGGATATTCAATTACTAAAACGAAGGGGAAAATTGCATTTCTTGTCCTGTAAGTTTGACCCCTTTTAATTCTTGTCCTGTAAATATAGGCAGTTCGAAAATTATCCTGTATCTTTAAAATCTTCGCGTTTTATGTCCTCTAAATATAGGCGGTTCGAGAATTTTCCTGTATCTTAAAAAATCTTCGCGTTTTTTGTCCTCTAAATCTTCGCGTTTTATGGTCTAAGAGGATATAAAACGCGAAGATTTTTTAAGATACAGGATAATTTTCGAAACCGCCTATATTTAGAGGACATAAAACGCGAAGATTTTAATGATACACGATGATTTTCGAGCTGCCAATATTTATAGGACAAAAATTAAAAGGGGTCAAACTTACAGGACAAAAATTGCGATTTTCCCAAAGGTTTGGATGTATATTATTTTTGTAATTCCAATCGATCCATCTTTTTGTATTCATATTGATTCTTAAAACATGTGACTTTGCAGCAAATACCCCAAAAGATTGCATCCTATTATAATGATCTTCAGGATCTTGAGTTTACTCTTTGTAATGCCCGCGTGTGACATGGGATGTGCAGGTTGACGTAAATGATGAAAAGGTTCATTTTTTGTGTAAGTTTTTTTTAAAATTATATATTTAAATTGGGACCAATTTTTATGAAAACAATTATCAAACGATTCATTCGAAATAATTACCTTTTGTTGTTATTTTTCCACTAATGTATTGTTTTGAAATGGCCTCGCTTTGGGACTGGCTGGCATCAGTTCGAATAAGATAATCATATTGTTGAAGATTTCAAAATTATGTTTATAAACAATGAAGATCATATTTTTAATGTCCTAATTTTTGATGGAAATGGTGTTGCGAGTATGGTTCACAGTAGTATTAATCCAGATAATGATTTGGTTGAACCTAGCTTTGAAGTTAAAATAAATAAAACACATATCAATCGTGGCCGAATCGTAAGCATCGTCTTCATTCTTTTATCATTTGGTGCCAAAAAAAAAAAGAAAAGAAAAAAACATAATTATTGTGATTGTGATTTGCTTTTTGTTATTATAAATAGACTATACCGAAGGCTGTTTGGATGTCATTCATTATTGCATCAAATCGCGATAACGAGATCAAGGCCACTGTTATATACAATGATAGGCGTTGTATTGTTGATATAAGTACCCATTCCGACGATCGTCGCTTCATGCAAAATGGTTGCAACCAGTTTATTGAACATTTGAAGCTGTTGTTAGATTCTAAGATAGTATTCAAAATGTTATATTTTCCCGGATTGGTTTTTAATGTTGAACTCGTTGCATAATTTTGTAACTTTCTTGAAGATAATAAATTAATAATTTATTTGCAAACAATAATTTATTGATTTGCAAACAATATAGTAAATTATACTTTTTAATGTTGTTTGCAAACAATATAGTAAATTAATAACTGATTTATTTGGTATAAATCTACACCAAATGTGAAGATTTTTTTTATATAGAGAGTCCACAATATATATTAAACTATATACTCAAATCAATTAAAATTATCAAACTTCAATTAATATCTAGATATCAATCAATTACTTCAATTAACAAAGATATGTATTACCCCCTAATAAACAATGATAATTTGAAAAACATAAAAACTACTTGGTAAAGTAATATAAAAATATATATGTATTTCAACTCTGTAAAATTTTATTTTGTCCCACATTCGTTATCTATAAAAATATAAGTCAACTCTGTATTTGAAGTTATAAAGATATTTTAGATTATTTCTTAATCGTAAAGAATGTGGGATATGAAAATACTCATAATAATATGTGTATTTTTTAAACTAGAATCTTAGAAATAAGTCAAAAAATGATTTTTTATTAAAATTATTATTTATTATATAGAGCACTCAAATTTCGGAATTATCATTATGAGTATTGCACATAATAATATATTATTTATCCCATATTCCAACTAATTTCTTAATTGTTATAATTTTTTTTATGGAAATACTCATAATCATATACATGTATATTTTAGTTATCTTGAAACAATTTTCAAAGAATATAATTTCATATTTATTGCCATGAACATACCCCTAAAATATTACAACATTCATTAATGTTTGAATAAAGTAAATATTAATTGAAATTGAATATTATATAATAAAAATCATTCATATACATTTTTTTGATATTTTTCATATTACCCATAATTTTAGCTACAATAAAATATATTTTAATTCCAAACAAGTACTTTAAAGTGATTGTCCCTAAATATTATGAAAGTATATAAAATTAAATTCCCATTTTGGATCCTATATTAAATATATAAAAAATAGAATTCAAATCACTAATAATGATATAATAATATTGAAAAAAAAAATATTGTTCTTTCATGTAATAATGTATAAAGTTTCAAATATAAATCATTCATGACAATTAGATCTCACCAAAAATCTTCTTAATCTATACAAATATTCAATTAATGAAAAAATAATAAATTAGTTGACTAATTATTTAATATCACATTATTAATATAGTGTATTAAATTTTGTTAACTTCAAATATTATTGTATTTAACAATAATATTAATTAGTTGAATAATTATTCATTGTTTATCAATATCAAAAATATTACAATTTAATATCATATTAATCAAGTAATATTAAATATATGATAATTTGCAGCTTATTGATTTTTTTCTTGGTTAGATGATTTATTTAATCACATTGATTTTAATTACCAATCTGTTAACTAATTTGATTAAATCACATTGATTTTAATTACTTGGTTAGATGATTTATTATGGTATTTACCAATCAAAACCAATTACTTGAATTTTCAATATGATTTGTAACATCTCATTCCTTGGTTATATGAGTTATTTAATCACACTGATTTTAACTACCAATCCGTTAACTAATATGATTAAATCACATTGATTATAATTACTTGATTAAATTATTTATCATAGTAATTACCAATAAAAATTAATTATTTGATTTTTCAATACGATTTGTAACATCTCAATCCTTGGTTGGATTATTAATTTAATCACATTGATTTGAATTACCAATCTGTTAACTAATCTAATTAAATATTTGTTTTCATCATATATAATAATTATTTTGATGACCGTTAATTAATATACGTAATATATTTGTTAACAGATTCATCTAACCCCATAAAAATATATTACCATTTTGATTGTCAAAAAGTCAACTTAGTTTTTATATAAAAACTAATGTTACCATTTTAATTATATTTTAAGTTATAATATTGATGATTTATGGAAATATTCTATTATATTTACATATAATATTATAATTTTCAGGGAATCATGAAATTAATTTGTAAGATTGATAATTATTACAACTTTTATTTATGAAATTAATCTCTTTCTCTCTCTCTATATATATAGATATCCACATTGCTGATAAAAAAAAATATATATATATATATATATATATTTATACACTCAAATTTAAAAGTATTAATGTTTTTTATCCAATGGCACTTATCTTTTCACTGGTCAGGGATCTTAATCCCACCAAAACACAGTGGGAACTCAAACTACGTCTTGTGAGGGCTTATTATGTGAATGCATATGGCAAGAATACTAAACCATTTAGTTTCAACTGCATTTTCAAAGATCGCACTGTACGACAATTGTACATTTTCTTCTTTTATGTTTCTTTATAATTTGATTTCTACATTAACTCATTTGCAATTCTATATTTGAATTCTATATTAACTCACTGGACTGCTTAATTAGAGATTTACGTGACAATCAAATATTTGTTCAAATATGTGAACAAGGGAAATAATAGGGTCACAATAACATTTTACCGGAGTGGTAACAATGATGGGCAGAAGCTAGAAATTGATTAGATTGACAAGTATTAAGATTGATGTTACATTTCTCCTTGTGAAGCGGCTTAGAGAATCTTTGGGTATGAAATTCAGTATAAAAATCCTTCCATCCTGCACTTTAGTTTTCATCTTCCAGTGGAGCAAAGAGTACTATATAATGATAATGACTCATTGGACGATGTGATGAAACGTCAGTCAACACTTCATACAATATTTTTGGGTTGGTTTGAGGTTAACAAGAAATATCCTGAAGCTCGAAATTTGTTGTATAGTGAGTTTCCTCAGTATTTTGTTTGGAACTCAAAAAAAAAAATGAGTGGACCCCTAGGAAATAAAGATTGCGAAATTGCTCAGTTATATTATGTTCTGTAACATCCATACATCCAATACATTATTTATTTATCATCATACATTAAAAATATAATTCTAGTCCCGAGCTTGTCGCCATAAATGAATTCCTATTTTAATTTTAAATAATCTAGGAATTCTATTTAAACGAATTTATAGTTCGTTTTCAAATAAAATTATATTADMAATTTCTAAGAAATTATTATAATTATTTAGTAATTTATTTATTTATTTAAATTACTTTTGAGTCGTGTATGAAATAATTTGAATTTCTAAAATTATTATAATTTATTTATATTATAGTTATTATAAACAAAATTAAAGTACTATTGGGTTGTCAACGGAATCATTTGTTCTAAAACTTAAGTCGTTTATTGGGTCGATTACTTATTTTGGACTTGAAAACGAGCCCATTGACTAGCCCGAGTTCACTAAACAAACAGCCCTAACCTTCCAAAAATAAGTTCATGTTTGGTTTATAAACCAAATTCCATTTCTTTTCTACAGCCCTAACTTTCGTTGCAAACCTGCAGCCCTTTCCACCTTTCTGCTCATTTTCAGCATTTCTGTACACGGCCGAAATCAACAGGTAAACATCTTGTGTGTGGAACTTTGTTCAATTTTTTCCCATAGCCGATTCCAACAATTAACCACTGTCAAATCAATGAATCGCCAACATCCCGGCGATTCCCAGCCAAATACCCCAATCACCCATCGTCGCCAACAACCCGAACATTCAAGACATAACCCGACACGTCGAAAAATCGTCATCAATCACCGACTGCCGAGTTAAACCTGAAGCCCGACAACCACAAACCACAACCACCGCCACGACCCATTTCAAACCCACAGCGACTGTCGAGACCAAACCGAHCACGGCCGCCACACGAAGCTAACCTCACCAAAGTCACCTGACCGTCGCCAGCCTGTCCGAACAACCACCACCATATTCGAACGGTCATCGTTTTCAGCCAGCCGACAAACCCGAGTCACCCCGTCGTCGTGCTGCCATCCAGGCCCGAGTCACCATATTGAACCAAACCCCAATGCCAAGCCCAAACTCCAGGCCGAAGCCCGGAACCCCAGCCCATTTTCGAAATTGCACCCATCCCCCGGCCCAAATTTCAAACCCCCATCATCGCCATCTTGTTGCTGTTGGAAAAGGGGACGATTGCAGGCACCCGCCGGAGACACCCAATCGGAAATGTGCTGTCATTTGAGTCGGAGAACGCCGTTCTCCAGCCGCCGCCCTATTTGCCGCCTGACCGTCGTACACTTGCCATCAGCCTTTCACTGGGTTCCATCCGCCGTTCCGCCACCATCAAAGACGAACACCACCGCCTACCCTTTCAGCAGCCGGCGGCGACTGAGGAAGGGAGAAGGTTTCGCCCCGTCTGTTATCGCCTAACGCTGGAGCCGTCGTTTTCCATCCCGGGCCGCCGTTAAATTTTGTAGAGATGGAGAGGAGCGTTGCCGCTGAGCCGTCGTTCGCCGCCGGTATTCACCAAAGACCGGAGCGGCTGTCTTGAGCTGTCGTTGCTGCGGCCGCGTGAAGAAGGAGAAAAGAAGGAAAAGAAAGGAGAGAAAACGGGCGGATAATGAATTATTTAGGGCTGAAATTCCTTTTACACCAGGCCGTTTTCCCATATTGACCCCCAGACCTTTAGCCACCTTTCAATTGGACCCCCGATTTTACCATTAAGCCTAAATACAGCCCTCCAATTTATTAAAAACCTCGATCCAGCCCCTGAAATATTTTATAAAAATACATTCCAGTCCATTTTATTTTATTATTATTATTGTTATTATTATTATTATCATTAATATTGTTATTATTATTATTATTATTATTATTATTATTATTATTATTATTATTATTATTATTATTATCATCATCTATATTGTTATTATTATTATTACTATTATTATTATTATTACTATTTTAAATATGAAAAATACTAATTCAATATATTTTCTAATTGATTAGGTGACGAGCATTAAGGGGACTTAGGATTTCAACTACGTGCATACCACTCGATTTTCCACGATGTTTTTACGAGGTAGGGACCACTGACCTATTTTATGCTAAATTTTGCTTCTCAATATTGTGCAATGTGTATCATGTAATCTAGAGTACGATTTAATCCAAAAAAAAAAATCGAATTATATAGCCAAGGGTCTTTCCCAATGTGCTATCCACGAATTAAAACCGGTAACCATAAAAGTTGTTATCGCGTTTTAGCTGCAGTCAAAGTATTTTCTAAAACCAATCATGAATTAGAACCGGTGGCCGTACAAGTTGTCATCGCGTTTCTAGCTGCGTAGTCAAAGTCGACGTACTTCTAAAACTATGAATTAGAACCGGTAACCGTACAAGTTGTTATCGCGTTTCTAGCTGCAGTCAAGGTAATTTCTAAAACCAATCATGAATTAGAACCGGTGGCCGTACAAGTTGTCATCGTGTTTCTAGCTGCGCAGTCAAGGTCGACGTTCTTCTAAAACTATGAATTAGAACCGGTATCCGTACAAGTTGTTATCGCGTTTCTAGCTACAGTCAATGTCTATGTATTTCCAACATGCTATTCTATGAATTATGTGGTTCAATGTGTTGTTTTTGAGTTCTATGATTTAGTTGAATATGTCAGTGTAACTATTGAGTACGTTGAGCTCATCCCAAATCAACGACGTATTTTTCAGGTACAAATGAAGATATCGAATGAAAGGGAAACGAGGAGGGGAATGAAAAGTCTTGATGTTGGTTTTATGTTTTAAATCTCGTTTCATTGTTTTAAATAAGGGTTGAACTAGACATAAAGAAGTGTTTTTGATTATAAATTACTTTTGATGGTGATTTGGGTTATTTATACTATGATTATTTCCGCTGCGTAATTCTTGAACGTTTTTAAAATGTAAATCTTTTAAATTAAAATCATGAAAACTAGATATTTATTGTGACGCCAAGATTTCTCCATTTAATTATTTAAAAATATAAATCATTTTTCGACTAAAGTGAAATTGGGGCGTTACATGTTCCCTCAGGTTCCAGTGATAACTATTATACTAGGTGCCTCCTCAATGTTATTCGAGGAGCACAATGTCACGATGACTTAAAAAAAGTGAACGGAAAGCAACACGATATATATCGTGATACGTGCTACTCAGTTGGGCTACTGGATGATGATATGGAATATACTTAGTTGGGGATCTGCACATTCTGTTAGGTCCTTATTCATGACATTGCTTGCGTCTAAATGTATATCTCGATCGGAAAAAGTATGGGAAAAATGTTAGAAATATTTATCAGATGACATTTTATACAAACAACAAAAGTTGAGAAATAACAAAGGTATTAATTAATAAAATTTAATTATATCCATGGTTTTTTGATAGTGTTATTTTATATATAATTTCATATATATATATATATTAGTGAAAGTACAATTATTTTTAAATTCTATTTCTACAGATTTGCAAATGAGTGATGCTGAAATTTAAAACCTTACTTTACTGGAAGTGGACAAGTTGTTGCAGAACATAGGGAAGAGCTTCAATGACTTTCCTCCAATTCCAATTCCAATTGAGGTCGACTGTAATATTTCTTTTAATAGATTTATTGCTGAGGAGTTGGACAACGACCGTGATGCCCTCATCGAAGAACACGCAAATTTATTTCAAAATCTCAATAAAGATAAAAAGAAAATGTGTATGGGGTGAGGTCATGAGATCTGTTTTTTCAACAAAGGGGGGCTTATTCTTTGTTTATGGATATGGAGGAACTGGAAAAACTTTTGTTTGGAGGACTCTTTCTGCAGCAGTAAGATCTAATGGTTGTATTGTATTAAATGTGGCATCTAGCGGAATAGCTTCTCTTCTTATTCCAAAAGGAAGAACCGGTCATTCTAGGTTTTAGGTTCCATTCAACCTCCATGAAGAATCATCGTGTGGAATTTTCCAGGGGCCCCCCCTTGCAGAATTAATGGTGCATGCTCAACTGATAATTTGGGATGAAGCTCCGATGATGCACATACATTGTTTTGAAGCATTAGACGAAACATTGAATGATATTATGGGATTCAAGAATCTAAATGTTAGAGATATTCCATTCGGAGGTAAAACTGTAGTACTTAGGGGAGATTTTCGCCAAATTCTTTCGGTGATTCCTAAATGTACTAGGCCAGACATAGTACATAAAACCATCAATTCTTCCCACTTATGGAGACATTTTAAGGTTCTGAGATTGACAAAGAATATTAGGCTTCAAAATCTCAGCTTAGAGCCCGATTCGATTGAATTGAAAGAGTTTTCTCAATGGATAAATAGCATTGGAGATGGGACGGTTGGAGGATCAAATGATGGAATCGTTGAAATCGACATCCCAGGGGATTTATTATTGTTAGATGATGGTGACCCTATTCCATCAATTGGCCAACACTTATCCACAATTTGGAACGAATGCTGAATGTTCTGTTTATTTGGAGGGACGAGTTATTCTTGCACCAACACTTGATGTAGTCAATTTAATCAATGAGTATATGACTTCATTGAATAACGGGGAATGTAAGATATATTTGAGCTCAGATAGTGCGTGCAAATCTGATGCAAATATTGACATTTTACAAGATGTCCACTCACCTGAGTTTTTAAATATAATCAAGTGTTCCAAGTTTTCAAATCATGAGCTACGATTGAAAGTTGGTACTCCAGTCATGTTGTTAAGAAATATTGATCATTCACTTGGTTTGTGCAATGGAACTAGATTGGTAGTTACGAAACTGGGTGATCATGTTTTGGAGGCAACGATTCTCCAAGAAAGTAATGCAGGTGAATTAGTACTTATCCCACGAATGACCGTAACACCATCGGATCCTAGGTTTCCATTTAAGTTCAACGAAGGTAATTTCTAGTTATTTTGTCATATGCAACGACAATTAATAAAAGTCCAGGCCAATCTCTATCCCACATTGGACTTTTCTTGAAAAAACCTATTTTTAGTCATGGTCAATTGTATGTTGCAATATCAATGGTGCAACTGAAAAAGTTTAGAAATTTGCGATGATGAAGATAAACGTAGAGAGAAAACTATGAATGTTGTGTGCAAGGAAGTATTTCATAATTTGTAAATTATAATTTTCTGATTAATATTAGTTTTGCTAACAATGTTCTATATAATGTTTAATTCTTTAATTTTTTAATTTATTATTTTAATCATTATCTTATTATACTTTTGTTTAAATTATTATAACCACTTACTTATTATATTTACAACATAAGAATAATATTAAATATTTGATAAATTAAAACTTAAAATTATTTCACCGTGCATCGCACGGGTGTAATACTAGTTACAAATAAAAAGTGAGATAAACCATCGATAAGTATGTGATTTATCCTGCCCAATTCTTTTTTCCATGTTTTCTTCTTCTTCTTTTTTTCTATATAAATACCACCATCTCTCATTCTCAACTCCCAAGTCAACTCAGCCGTGCAATTCTCTCCCCTCCCTCTTGTCTTTCTTTTTTTCGTTGGTTTCGCATGCTCTACTTTTGTAGATAGTCCAGATTCAAAGATCTATAGACCTCTAAGAGTTATCGTCATAATTTATTATGTATCGTATTTAAATTCTAATTTATTTTTATTTTTTTCACCTCAAAATCTTTTCTTTTCCCATTGAATTTATGTTTTGTTTGTTTTTGGTATTTCGCGGATGTGATTTCTCCAAAAGCAATAGTCGAGATTCAAAGATCGAATAGATCTCCAAGAGCAATAATCGTAATTTAATTTGTATCGTATTTTCAATTCTAAGTTTCTCTTTTTTTTGTTATACACACACACATACATGCAAATATATATACACATTATTCAAATTTGATATGATCTTTTAATTTTGAACTTCCTTTTACCTAAAAATCTTTTATTTTCCCATTGAATTTATGTAAAAATAAATAAATTGTGTTTCGCAGGTGTAATTTATCCAAGAGCAATAGTCGATTTTCAATGATCGAATAGATTTCCAAGAGCAATAGTCGTAAATTATCCAAAAGTAATAGTCGAGCTTCTGAATAGATCGATGGGTATAATTTTTTTCATTGAGATTTACTACCAATGTAATAGAATGTGCCAAATAATTAGCTTTTCTATGTACATGACACTGCTTGGACAAGTACAAAAATGTTAGAAGCCATAATTTGCGGAAATATTTGTGTATCTTGACAGATTTCCAGGCCTTCTTTTGCTCAAATTACACATTTCTTACTTCATTGGGTTGAGTATAGAGTTTTAAAATGAATATTACTAAAGAATTAGACATATTCGTTATTCATAACTTCTTGTTTTTTTTAGTTACTCATCATTTAAGTTTATTTATTATTGCCTATAAACAGATTTTATCACAAAGAGATATTACATGTTGACGATCTTTTCAAAATTGATTTGCTACTAATTCATTTAATTAATATTTATATGTTTTTAGTTATATGGGATTGATATATTATTACAATGATTGAACATACAAAATTGTTAATTTGAAATTCTGTCAATATAAATCAAGGTAAATGATAATGGTTAATATGGGAAAAAAATGATATGGTAATTAATATAATAATCTATTAATGCATCCAATAAGATAATTAAATACTTTAAATATAACAAACAACTTGTAATCGAAAAGGTATTAGCATCTATGATGTAATGAGTAGTTTAATTAATAATTAATCATTGATTAAGGTAACTAAAAACTTTAAATATAGCAAAAGATTTGTAATGAAAAAGATAATAATCGTCTATGAGTAATGAATAAGGTAATGAATAATTAACCGTGTATGAAGTTATGAACCATCTTTAGATTATTCTTATAATGTATATATGTAAATAAATAAAGTAATTAAATTTACTTTACATATACATTATTATTATGCATATATCATTTTTTTCATTTTGAATAAATGAGAGTTATAATCATTAAATTAAAATCACGGTTCTTCAATATATATCATGCGGGTATCTTTTGATATATATATATATATATATATACATTATTATTATGCATATATCATTTTTTTCATTTTGAATAAATGAGAGTTATAATCATTAAATTAAAATCACGGTTCTTCAATATATATCATGCGGGTATCTTTTGATATATATATATATATATATATATATATATATATATTATGAACCATCTTTAGATTATACTTATAATGTATATATGTAAATAAATAATGTAATTAAACTTACTTTACATTTACATTATTATTATGCATATATCATTTTTTTTCATTTTGAATATATGAGAGTTATAATCATTACATTAAAATCATAGGTCTTCAATGTATATCATGCGGGTATCTTTATATATATATATATATATATATATATATATATATATATATATATAGATATAGATATAGATAGATAGATAGATAGATAGATATATGATAGATAGATATATGATTAGGTTCAAATGAAAACATGTTCATATATGTGAACTTAGACTCAGTTATGGGCTTTAAATCTAATTAAATGGATGGATCAGATTTTTTGTGTATTTTTTTATTTAATTGAAAGCATTAGTATTGTATAATAAAAGAACTACGGGTGTATATAACTTAGAAAATTAATAAAGCAATGTGATTGTATAATAAAAGCACTAGTTCGCAAGTTCGCATATAATGACATGGTTCCATTTGAACCCACCCATATAAATAAATAAATAATAAATAAATATATATATATATATATATTATATATATATATATATATATATGTGTGTGTGTGTGTGTGTGTGTGTGTGTGTGTGTGTGTGTGTGTGTGACTTTACAATCATGAAAATAATCAAATGTTTGCGTATATGTTCAACCCGCTTGATTAAAAAATGTCTCATGTTTCTATAATCCACCTATTTGTTAATGTTGTCGACACCCTAACCTATGTGTTAATCAACCATTGCTTCGGATGGCATGTGTCATCACTTGGTAGATTCGAGTGCTGAGTTGTCAGCTTCTAATGGTTTGTGTTAAAATGTTACCTTTTGGGGATTTTTAGCCTAGGTATAAATTAGCATTTTGATTCATTTCTTTCTCCACCTTAAAAACTAGGGTTTGTGCTGTTTTGCTCTCCCTCATCCGCCTCTTTGACCTCATAAATCTTCTCTCTCTCTCTCTCGATCGATCGAGTTTCTTCCTAGAAAAAATATTTTCCAGAGAGGGATTTCTGAATTAGATTCATAAATATTATAAACATTTTTTTTCCTTAGATCTTCTTTTGTAAATATATTTTTGTTTGGATTTTATTAACTTACTTTTTTTTTCCTTTAGCGACTAGATTCATAAAAATTCTAAACATTTTTATTTTCTTAGATCTGCTTTGTTTTAAATATATTTTTTTTTTGGATTTTATTAATTTAGTTATTTTCCTTTAGCGATCATCTGGGATTTTTTTTTAATAATCCAGATATTTTCTGCATTAGATGCCTGAAAATTCAAATAATTTTCCAGATGAGAATTGTTGAATTAGATCCATAAAAATTCAAATATTTTTTTTTAAATTCCAGAGGCTCTTATTCAAATAACAAGTTAGTTTTTTTCTGAGAGTTTTTGTAATTTTATTTTTTATTATCAAATTGAGGATCGAAAATGTAGGATATATTTGTGGCAGTGTTGATGATGATGATGATGATGATTGTGGTTTTCTCTTTGATTCCACAGTATTTCTAGAGACACTGACTCGATTCTCGCCATCCTCACCAACTGGAAGAAGAGATTCAGATATATAAGCATCTATTTCCAAATTATTTGTATTAATTTCAAAAATATAGTGAAGTATGTGATTTAAAATGTTCATTGGTATTTTCTTTGTGATGTGTAATTCAGACTTAGGGTTTGATTTGTATTCGTAAACTATTATTTTGTTCATAAAATGATCAAGATTTCTCCGTTTGACATGCACTTTGAAGAAATAAAACCCATAATTAATTCTCTTATACATGAACAAATTGAATTTTTTTCTTATGCTTGACGGTTTTTAATAATCTGATTAGATTTTTATTTATCATCACCCTTTTAAGGTACATATGTTTTTTTATTGATTAATTTAAGATTGTGTTTTTGATTTTTGATTTTTTTATTTTGATTTGAAGTTTGACTGATTGGATGATAATTGTGAAGAGCATGATCAAGTGGGATTTACTTTATTTGATTTTGAAATATATTATTGGCTTTTAGGTATGGTTGAAATTTTTGTTAGCTTTTGTCATTTTTAATCTTAGATTTTATTAAGTTTTCGGTTTTGTTGTGAAGCATATGTGCCATAATGTGTTGCAATAACAAGTGGAATTGTGAATGCTCTGAAACAGGTAAAAAGATAAATATTAATTAGATTTTATTTTTTGTCAACTTCATTCATGAGTTCAGCATTAACAATGTTTGGTAAGAGACTCTAAGTTCAACTGAAAGTACTTGTGATTGTTCGCCTTGAAGGCACTAACGTCGACCAAGCAAAGTGAATTCTAAAGGTTAGTTCAAAAGCACATTTTATTATCACGAGAAGTTTAGTTTGTTTTCTTAATTAAGTTACATAATTTTCTTCTGAATTTTAATGTTTACAGGAAAATTGCATGACTTTAACTACTAATGTTTTGAACATGAAGATGAAAAGGTAATTATTTTGAGTTTTGTCATTTCTAATTCTATTTTTTTAAAATCATGATTAATTTTAATGTCTGTGGAACTTGCTGTGTCTTTTTCCTATATCGTGGCTGGTGTCAATAAGTGCAGATTTATGATGTGAGTAATTCTCTATATTCTTTTTGTTATGATCAAAAGATATGTGTTGATAATTTTACGGTGAATCGTTGCTCGAAACTATTTAGATAGTTCAATGAACGGACAAACTTTTGGGGTTTGGATTAAGATTGGAAATTAAGGGTTGTGGATAAAGTGGGGCAGAATCTGGCGGTGTTGGAGTTGGAGGATTACACGAAGTTGAGATGGAGTGAGAAGAACAAAATTAATCATTTTCTGTTCCTGAAGAAATATGAGTGCAATGGAGTAGTAGCAGTAGTTTACCCATTGTTTGTAAGAAAAGGTAATATATGGTTCTGGTTAAAAGATGAGAAAATATTAATGCACATGATTGAGATAGGCAAGCGCACAGATATTAGGCAATCACCAGCCTTTGCGCTCGATAGTAAAATTTACCCTACAAACCGAGCTTGATTAGTTTTGAAGGAATGGTGCCTGATACGTAGTTGGAAATATATAGGCCTAAATTCAACTTATCTAAGTTATAATGTCCATGTTTGAAGCCATTCGAATTATCTTTTTTTTTTTTGGATGATTTTGAGGATAGATGGACTTAGTTAGGGAAAAATAATCAATACTGTTTTAGTTTTAATTTTACTTTCATTGTTGTTGTGTTTGAATTTTGAAGTTGCTTACTATCATTACTTTTCCACTTGAAATGCGCTCTCCTTTATGATAATGATATAGTACTGGTAAAGTTTCATTTAAGAAAGCATCTCTTCAACTTAAAACGTTCGAAAGATTATACATCTTTATACAAACTTTTTTCTAACCAAAGTTTGGGCAAAACATCATTCAGGGTGGGCACAGTTTCAACATAGTACATCCACTCACATGGTTTTTATCCTAATCGGACCAGTTTAACCGAGAAGCGACCATTTCTCCATCTTAAAACAAAAATTCTCTCATAACATTTTTCTTATAGATTTTGAACTGAACGAATTAACCGAGAAGCAAACATTGTTTGTTATATGTTTCTTCCGCACTTATCCTTTTATTTTCCTTCTTTTAACAAGATTTCTTCCACTTTCATATATATGTTGCACAATTATTGCCACACCAGATTAAAATAAATAAATCTATAATGGTTACCAAGTTTAAAGAAGTGTTTCACAATAGCTAACCATAATATACACATATAAATCTCAATTCTATAAAAATTCACAAAATCTTGTAAACAGGTAAATAATAATTACAAAATCATGAAAAATCTTGAAAAAAAAGTAAATAATAATCTCAATTCTATACATATTATGTGTATATTTTGTGTGCGTGTACGAAATTTTGATGGATTTAAAAGAGGGTGACATTTTTTTGTTGTTGTTGTTTGCACTTCTGTGAATGAACAATATGGATAAAGTCTTTTTTGTTGTTGTTATTGTTGTATGTGATCCTATAAATGATGATTTTTGCCTTTGAATAAATGAATAATCTACTCCATAATTTAATAGGATAGCAAATTCTACTTAAATGTTCCAATAATATGATTTCATAATAAAATTCAGAAATTAGTTAATGGAGCTAAATTAGCTAGAGTTAAAGATGTGGACTTTGTCATGTTTATTTAAAAGTAATTTATTGAACTAATTTAAAAGTTGACAATATACCAAATATTTACAATCTATACTAATACACTCTAACTAAAAGTAATTTTTTGAATTATTGAATCAAAGTTAAATATTGATTAAAACTATTAGGTAATACATGTGTATAAATAGAAGATTCATGGTCTTTTCCTATTTGATCTAAAAATCACTATGGGGGTAATTTATGTAATCCATGAACTAACTAACTAAAACGGGAACAACTATATATACCAATTTTTTAATCAAAATCGAATATTTTGAAGTTGGTAAAGACTCGTCCCTTGTTTCAATCAGAATGAGTCCCCGGGACCCCGGAACAAACTTAATTCACGTAGAGTCTACTATTTAAAAAATATCAATATATTTAGTATCACAGTTTCGATCAATGATCAATCTACTTCAAAAAATAAGTGTTGTGCCAAAATTACTTACATGTTTAACCATTTAGTATAACTGAGATAATCTTTTAATTAAAAGATAAACTTCATTTGGCAAATTAATGAATAATGTAGAATACATTACCTGTCTTTAATGGGTTTAAAATCCTCAAAAATTAAAATTGAAAGGAACTATGGACCTTATTTATTAAAAATATACAATTAATTAAAAGAAGATGATTAAGTTAATGAATTGAGAATAATTGTATTTGTAAGTTTTAGAAGTATTTCATGTCAATGCACTATTCAGGATGGAAGACCATGAATCTTTCGATTATATATACACATAATTATAAAATGCTTAGAATGATTATTATTAATAATAATTTATATGTTTATATATATATATATATATATATATATATATATATATATATATATATATGTGTGTGTGTGTGTGTGTGTGTGGTGTGTGTGTGTGTGTGTGTGTGTGTGGTTGGGTTCAAATGAGAACCCGTCATTATATGTGAACCTTGGGACTCATCTTGACCATTAGATTGGATAATATTGATGGTTGAGATCATGACATGTCAGCATGGTAATAATGTAAAAAATGCATTAATTAATTAAAAAGGGTATGTTGGACATATATCAACGTTTACAAAGAGCACTATATTATTCTTTAGAAAGCACAAATAGATTAAGAAAAAAAATACTACAATTGTGTACAAAAAGCATCGCAAATTTCGTCTATAAACCGCAAATTCAAATTTTTGAAATAAAACTCAAATCTTCAACAAACCATAACTTTTTCTTATATTGTTACGGTGCTTTTGAACTACACTAAACAATGCTTTTTTGAATGAAAAAAATAATCGGCCCAAACGAAAAAACCGCCGCCGCCGATTCAAACCCCACGTTCAACACCACCGCCGTCCGATTCAAACCACCACCGGAGGTACCTCAACACCGCCTGATCGGAACCCAACACCAACCCACGAGAACCGGCCCGAGCCCGCCTCGCCGACGCCCCACAGCTGCCGCCGGAGCCGCTGCCACCAGCCCAAGTCATAAAACCTCCACCGCCAGCAGTCCAAATCCCACGAGAACCCCACGTTCAACATGGCCCGAGCCCGTTCAACAACCATCACCCATCGCCATCACCATCCCTGTGCCAAACCCCACGTTCAACACCACCGCCGTCCAATTCAAACCACCACCGGAGGCACCTCAACACCATCCCAGCGCTCCTCCATCGCCAGCACCATCTCCGCGCCGCCGCGGACCCATCACCAAGATCTCAGTCAGGAGGCCGCGTCACCAAAACTGACCGTCAAACAAAAGGCCCGTTTCATGACGCCACCCAGAACCCTACCAATTTTCTCCCAAAATTGCCACCCCAGCGCCCCTCCATCGCCCGCACAATCTCCACGCCGCCGTGGCCGCATCACCAAGATCTCAGTCAGGCGGCCGTGTCACCAAAACAGACCGCCAAACAAAAGTTCCAATTCATGGCGCCGCCCAGAACCCTACCAATTTTCTCCAAAAATCGCCACCCCAACGCCCCTCCATCGCCAGCACCATCTCCACGCCACCGCGGCCGCATCACTAAGATCCCAGTCAGGCGGGGCGTCGACTAGTCGAATGAGGACGAGAGGAGATATGTGTCGCTTGCGGCCAGTCATCGGAGGGTGCCACCATGTCTGTCGCCACGCCGCCTCCCGTTCGCTCTGTCTAAGCTGCCATGGCCGGGGATTTGGGGAGAGACGGGGAAGGGAAGGGGATTTGGGGGAGAGACGGGAAGGGACGGGATTTGGGTGAAGAGACGGGGAAGGGTTTGTTTGGCGTTTAATATGATTAAGAGGCATTGTAAAATTACATAAAACCCCTGTCCTTCCATATTTATAATTTAATGAATTTAAAAAAATAGAAAAAATCTGGTCCACATAAATGATTAGATCTACGGTGAAAATTAGTCCCTAGGTTCGCATATAATGACGGGGTTCTCATTTGAACCCAATCATATATATATATATATATATATATATATATATATATATATATATATATATATATATATATATATATATATATATATATATATATATATATATACGTACCCTTCATATTTATGAAAAAATGAAGCAGAAAAGGAAGAAATCACCCCAGTCTTTTTAGTCGAATTTTGTTCTCATATATTTAGGTTGATAAAAATGTAACAAATCATTAAACTTGAGATTTATTAATAAAGTCTGTGTTTCAGATCAGCTTAAAGTAAGAGTTGAAATTCACACACATTGAAAAAGGTAAATAATTTCAACTACCTACATAATGATATTATAATTTAATATAAAAATAATTAGTATTTTAATTTTTAAGAAATTTATATTACGCGACACCGGTATAATACAAAACAATAGAAAATTACACTTTTAGATTTATTCGAATTACATGTGTTTCTCGAATTTTTATTATTATACTAACCAATCTCACAACTCTCATACAATACAAATATCAACTTTATGCCGCATTATTGAGAATTAAGAAGTAAAAATAGTTCGAGATTATTTGCTTCAACGTAAAATACAAAATAAAAGAGTTAATGTGTCTACAATGAGTTTTCTCAAAATTTAAAGTGAATAATATTTTCTTTTTTCTTTATATTAATAATTCAGTTTTTGAAATTAAAATTTGGAGTTCCGGTTATGTAGATTTGAAAAATGGGTCAAACTTCGGGATTATGTAATGGTACAAGGTTGGTCGTTACTCAACTTGGAGAACGCGTTATTGAAACAAAGATTCTTTTAGAAACTAATATTATAATGAAGGCCTACATTTCACACATGGTATTGAGTCCATCGAATAGCAGGGTCCCATTTAAATTTCAAAGGAGACAATTTTCACTTATTGTCTGTTTTGCAATGACTATAAACAAGAGTCAATGTCAAACTATATCCAATGATGGTTTGTACTTACTAAGACCTGTTTTACGCCATGACCAGCTCTATGTCGCCATCTCTCGGGTGAAGAGTCGAAAAGGATTAAAAATCTTATACTTCGACGACGATGGTAACATTGTTAATAAGATAGCAAACGTTGTTTAAAAAAAAAATTCAAAACCTCAAGTGAATATTTTCTTTATTGCATGAACAATTAAATTTCCAATATATTAGATTTTATTTTTTTTAATTTTATTTTATTATGTATTTATTTCGTTATGCCCGCGTAATACGCGGGTGTCTACACTAGTCATGATATAAATCAATCATATACAATGATATCATCTATCATTTCATTCATATAATATATATTTGCAAATAAATAAGGTCATTAATAATTACTTAACATATATAGTATTACTCTCCATATGAAGAAAAACTAACATTTTGATGATATTAAAGTTTTTAATCAATCCTACAATTAATTATATACTTTATGTAAAAGTTGTAGATTAATGTATGTTGGAAAGTCAATTTATTACTATAAATTTTAATCGACTATAAATAATATCCTATAATTAATGATTTACTTTACATAAAAAATATCAACACAAATTATGTTGTCTTACATGTTATGGAATGATAGTAGATTATTATGGAAAGTCAATTGACCAACAAATTCTCATGGTTACTGCTACAAACTAAAACCATATTCATTCTTTTATAGATAATTTAATTAGTTATTCATCCAAAAAGAAATGAGCAAAATCACCAAGACTACGATTATTGACTATTGTCTTAATATATGACCTAATAAATATGAACTAATATATAGTCTACCTTCAATATTGAATATGAAAATACTCATAAATATACTAGCCTATTATTGAATTATTATATTAAAAGAATGTAATATATATAAACTTAACTTATCACCATAATTATACCAACAATTTATCAGGTAATTGATTGTGAATTAAATATATCCAAAATTGGCAAATACATACACAATTAAACAAGTAGTAGTCATAATTCATGACACAATTAATGATTTAATTTATATAAAAATATCAATAAAAGTTTCATTGGCTTACGTATTATGGAAGGATAGTCCATTAGTATGGAAAGTCAATTACTCAACATATTCCTAAAATTATTAGGATTAGTAATGAACATATGGAATTAGTTATATTTAAGTGATTACTTCATTCTTCATTCATACATAAGAGAATGAGAACCACTAAATCCACAATTATTGGGACAAACGACAATTATCGAACATAAGTCATAATGGTGACATTCATATCCTTTATATTTCATAAAAAAATTACATTATACATTGAAATCTTAATAATTTTTTATCAATACATTATACATCCCCATGTTTATACTCATATATGTCTATAACCATTAAACAATCTATCTAAAATTGTTTTTCTGGTCTTAGTCATATTTATCCGGTCTATAACCATTAAACAATCTATCTATGACTTGCACTTCATATATAAGTTAATCAACTTATTATACTACAAATTAGTCATTTATTTCTTACGTATCCCCTGATAAATATTTATTAAATAAAAAGGTTAATACATAATAAGATAATTAAGTTCAGTTGATGGTTGATATCGTTCCGAAGACAAAAAGGAAAGAACTAGAGAATACCAAACAAGGTCAATTCTGGATTGGCAAGCTGAACCGATCCTACCCAAATACCAACTCTCGGCCGATCTCAAAACGCCGAATCAATTAGGTCAGCACACAAAAAATAAAGCTACAAAGCCAAAGATGTTGAGCTCAAAATGCCGTGCTCAAATGTGATCAGCCGAGCTCATCCGCATCAGTTGGACTAATAAAGTCACCGACAAACTACGACAATACGAAGCCAAAGATGTCGAGCTCAAACATTGTCTGTCGAGCTCATTGGCATCAGTTAGACCAATCAGTCCGACACAAAAAAGAGCGAATTTAAAAAATACCGAGCTCATAATGCCGAGTTTATTTGATAACCTTTTTAGTCTATGAACTCTTAGAACTATATGATTCATTCGAAAAAGGCATGATAACTCAATTGTGCCGGTACACAAAAAAGAGCAAAGTTAAAAAGAAATTCCGAGATCAAAGTGTCGAGCTCAAAATGCCAAGCTCAATTGTGCCGGCACATAGAAAAGAGCAAAGTTAAAAAGAATTTCCAAGCTAAAAGTGCCGAGCATAAAATGTCAAGCTCAATTGTGATGGCACACAAAGAACAAAGTTAAAAAGAAATTCTAAGCTCAAAGTTCCGAGGTCAAAATGTTAAGCTCAATTGTGCCGACACACAAAAAGGAGAAAAGTTATAAAGAAATTTTGAGGTCAAAGTGCCGAGCTCAAAATTCAAGCTCAATTGTGTCGGCACACAAAAAAGAGAGAGTTAAAAAAGATCCGAGCGCAAAGTGCCGAGAGGAAAATGCTAAACTCAATTGTGCCGGCACAGAAAAAAGAGAAAAGTTATGAATTTCCGAGCTCAAAGTGCCGAACTCAAAATGTCAAGCTCAGTTGTGCCGACACACAAGAAGGAGCGATCTTAAAAATAAATTCCAAGCTCAAAGTGCCAATCTCAAAATGTCAAGCTCAATTGTGTAGGCACACAAAAAAGAGCAAATTAAAAAAAATCCGAGCTCAAAATGTTGAACTCAATTTTACCGGCATAGAAAAAATAGAGAATTTTGAAATTCCGAGCTGAAAGTGTCAAGTTCAATTGGGCCGGCACATTAAAAAGAGCAGATTTAAAATTTTCGATCTCAAAGTGCCGAGCTCAAAATGTCGAGTTCAATGGGCCGGCATACGCAAAAAAAAGGCAATATATGTATATATTTAAGCTGCTCAGTTGACAAGCTAAAAAGGAAGAAGAAGAAACCTACCCAGAAATAAATTTACCAAAGGAGAAGTCAACTGAGCAGAATAAGCCGACCTGAATCAATTGAGTTAATAGTTCAAGTACATCAAGATCGACCGCCAAAAGTGACGGTATGATCGAAATACAAACAAGCCGCCCAAAAGTGACGCGCTGATAAAAGAACAAAGAAACAACCAGACCAAAACACAAGCTAATCACGACCACCATCCTCATTGTCGCCTTCCTATCCATCGCCGAGGTCAACATACATATCGTCTTCAAATTGATAATTATCCCAACGAATTGCTCCAGGTCATCCATGATAAAAAATATCTCCCGTACTAAAATTCCCATATTGGTTGAACCTAAACTCGCCACCCTGACTCGGTTGAGGTTCGAACTGACCACCACCCTGGCTAACTCTATTGAAGCCCCAAAATCATTCAAAGAATAACTCGGACTACGAGACATAAGCAAGATCGAAAAGAAAGAGATTACCTTCAAAAATAATGAGTACCAAGGTGCAGAAACCGATCGAATAAGGACCAAAAGGAGACGGGAGGACAGAGTTTCTCGAACTAAGGGGATGAGATTACAAAGAATGTATGTGTCCTCGCTGAGATTTCTTGGAGCAAAAAAGAGAGAATGAAAATGAATGTGAAAGGGGAAGAGTAAATGGGGGCTTAAAACACTTATTTATAAGAGAAGTGGGGGAATCAAGAGTAACAAGTGCCGAAAAGACACAAGAAAATAAAAGTCCTAAAAAAGCTACCACGTCGTAGGACACGAGGGTCAGAATCCTTGTTGAATGGGACTGATGGGACCGAACACCCTAAATTGACCAGCTCAGTCTTCGAGCGTTTAGGGTTCAATGAGTCCGAACCCGCCTACTCGCAGCCGACTCCGCACTCAGGGGCTTGTTGATGGTTGATATCGTCCCGAAGACCAAAAGGAAAGAACTGGAGAATACCAAACAAGGTTAATTCTTGACCGAATTGGCAAGCTGAACCGGTCCTACCCAAATACCAAACAAGGTCGGATTAGTCTAGAAAAAGCCGACCAGGAAAATCCACCCAGTACACGCTCTGACGCCATGTTCATGGTGTGCACAGTTATTAATATGTCGAGCTTAATTGCCAACGTGGGGAGCTGCGGATCGGGGGAGTTACCGAACATGATGGTTTCAGAGGACCAGGACATGCCCTGACGCCACATGCATGGCGCGGTTAGCTCTTGATCATCCTTCGAGCAGGATGCCGCCAAACTGGACAGCGTTGTCGTCTAGTCTCTATCGACCGGCACCGAGAATCGATGTCGAGCACCAACGCCGAGCAGAAAGTGTCGAGCTGGATAGCACCGTCGGCCAGTCTCCATTCAGTGACGCCGAGCAGGATGCTGCAAAGCTGGACAACACCGTCGTCGATTCTTCATTGACCGGTGCCGAGCACAGACACTGAGCAGACAGTGTCGAGCTGAAAGTGTCGAGAAGGATGCTGCCGTGCTGGACAGCACCATCGTCTAGCCTCCATCGACCGATGCCAAGCAAAAAGTGCCGAGCATGATGCTGCCAAGCTAGACAATGTTGTCGTCTAGTCTCCATCGATCGGCGCTAAGCATCGACTCCGAGCAAAAAACTCTGAGCAGAAAGTGCCGAGCAGGATGCCACCAAGATGGACATCACCGTCGGCCAGTCTCCGTCGATCGGCGCCAAGCACTGATCCTGAGAAAAAAGTGCCAAAAAGAAAGCTACCGAGATGGACAGCGCCGTCGGCCACTTTCCGTCGACCGATGCCGAGCTAGAGAGCTCTGTTGGCCAGTCTTCGTCGACTGACCCGAGCAGGATATTTCTAAGATGGACAGCACCGTTGGCTAGTCTCCATCGACCGGCCCTGAGCACCGTTGCCAAGAAGAAAGTGCCAAGCAGAATGCGCTCTCCCGACGCGTATGCAGTATGCTCTAATCACTTCTGGTCACTAGTCGAACTAGAAATGCCGAGCACTGGGTCAACGTTTCAAGGCTTGACCGGTGGATAAAATAGCTGAGGTCAGCACCAAGTCGCTGGAAAATAGTTGAGGTCGATGCTGAGGCGGTGGAAAGGTGAACAGAAGATTTGGTGAACCAATAAGAAAGAGACAGGTGTCCAATTAGGGTTTTAAAGAAAAACTATAAATAGTATCTCTAAGAGAGAGAGAAAGATCCCCAGTTTTTTAGAGAGAGAAATACATAGTGAGTTTAGAGAGAGAAATCTGGTATAAAGAGTTCCAACACTTGTAAAGGATCTGGCCAAGGCCGATCCTATCAGAATTTAAGGAAATAAAAATTAAGCAATTTTTCCTACTCGCTTTCTGTTGATTTATTGCTGCTCCTTTTGTTGTTTTTGTGTTAAGATTGCTTAGGCTACTCGTAGTCTAAACAAGTTCATTTTATAATTATTTGTTAAACACTAGTCATTTGGTGAGATAAATATATATCCCATTTAAATATTACAATCAATATCTTTGTTATTATTTAATTATTTTATCTGAATGGTTATAATATCCTTGATCATCATAATGAATTAATTTTATTTTGCAGTTAGTGATGGATATAATCGAACCATAATTCAGTAAATTTGACATCTTCATGTTAGTTTGTAAGAACATACAAAATCATTGTTAGTGATTAAGTATTAAAAATATTTTGAAATAAAATAACGTTATTTTCCCATATTTATAAGTAATAGATAATGATGTTACTCATAACTCTAAGAATACCCATAGGTACAATTTTGTTTTTTAATATTAACTAAATGATTTTCTATCTTTGTATAAATTCCATGATTTTTCTTCCTTGAATTATTTTTGATAATAAAATAAACAATGCTTCAATGTTAGTGTTATCTACATATGCAATTTTTTTTAAAATGAAATCACTCTAATTTACGTATCTATATCTGTTTTTATTAAATTAATATGTCTACAAATGATAATTATTATACAACTTGATTTTATGTAACAACATATATTATATATGCGATTAGTATAGTACATCCAATTACAAAAACTAATACTTTTACTTCATAATGTATCTGGATCGACTTCAGTAGAGCGTAATACAGATCGAAGTGATATAACAAATAATTTACAATCATAAGTAGTGGCTAAAGTTTCACATTCCTTTCAATATTTCCGATGACCAATATTTTTAATGGTATTTTATTATTTCGCTATAATTGTTTTTAATAGTACTTCAATTGTTTTTGTACTCAATAAATAGTTTTTTTTAAACAATGATTGATAATCTAGAGTGACTACAAAAACAAACATAGTGTAAAATAATCCTTTGTGAAAAGATACACTCCCTCTTATTTTCCTTTGGGTCTTTACTATTATTGTTCTAATTATAATTGTAAATATTATCATCATTATTATTACTACTACTATTATCATTATTATTATTATTATTATTATTATTATTATTATTATTATTTTCATTCTTTATACAAAATACTTATCAATTAATCTACATAAGTTTATACTTTTGTCTTTATTCACAAATTGTCTCAAAATATGCATAATTACCTATTTTTGCAAATATTTCCAGAAAATGAATTTATTCCTACTGCATCAACTGGACTGGAAAGTAACTCATATATTGTATAAAATTTGGATCAAAATCAATTTACAAATGAAAAAGGGGAAGACCTGCTAAAAATGCAGTTGTTACTACAAACTGTAATATTTTAAAGCATTAATACTGAGCTTAATTATATTTTAATATATGTTGGTTTTCTATATAATATTAAAAAAACTAATTAACTTAATTTTTATATTATATATTATCATTATTTGATTTTAGAGAGCAACATGTCTCATTATTAAAAAATAAAATATACAATTCCACATGACTAAACTTATTTGCATATGTTGTGAGGTTTTTATAAACATCCCAACTTTCTCTCTCTCTCTCTCTCTCTCTCTCTCTCTCTCTCTCTATATATATATATATATATATATATATATATATATATATATATATATATATTGTGTGTGTGTGTGCGCGCGTGTGCGTGCGTGCGTGCGTGTGTGTGTGTGTGCAAGAAAAATTTTATAATTTTTTTTTCAGATTATAAACTAATGTTGTTGAGAATTTTGAGTAATTGTACGAGAGAATACACACGTCGACTATTTGTACTACTATTGCAAAGAATGGTTCAACATATTCTATCGAGTGAAATGGACAATATTGCAACAATTCCACTAGATAAGTCACAAAATAAACTTACCATTAAACCAAAAAGGGGACGGCCGCCTAAAAAAAGCAAATGTGCCTAATAACTGTAATGTTTTCCACAAATTCCAATTCTTATTCAGTGTTCAACTGTATTTATATTGTTAATTTAATTATCATTGTTAATTTTTTTGGTTGTTTGTTATTATTAAAAATATACCTTCATTGTACAACATAGTTTATACAAATATTGAAACTTAATATAATCTCATATGTTCTGAAATTACAATCAACATTTTTATTTTTTTTAATTATAATTAGTAGCAAGAAATATTTTATGAAAATAATACAAGCGCAGTTTATAATAAGTTTCATCCGTGGATGCAGAAGATTCTTTAAGCCCCCATCTGTTGCAATTTATTTGTCCAAGAATCACCTTATTCATAAATCAAGAAGAGGACGTCCGCCAAATAGTATAAATATTTCTAATAGCTGTAATATTTTAAATTATTTATTAATTTTATATTTCATTAAGAATTTGAATGTTTATGTCGACTTCAATAGTTTAATTATTTCTTTGTTAACACGTTAAAGTTACAATTAACGATAGATAAATGTAGTATATAAAATTATTTTTATTTGGATGCAATATATTACACAAATTTGAAATACTCAATACAGTTTCATTTTATTTAATTTTATTTAATATCACCTTTTTTATTCAAAAATATTGACAATTCATAGTCATACTAACTTAATTTTAAGGTAAACCTTAATTTAGAAATAATGTTGTCTATACAATACAATCAAGTATATCTGATTAAATTAATGGTTTTTAATGTGCAATATTTATTTAATTTTTTAAAACATTATATATTACTTATAAAATAGATTTATCATATAACAAATATTTTAATATTATTATAGAAAACACTCCCACACAAAAAGTGAGAAGTCATTTTTGAAGTCTACAGTGGAAAAGGGTAACTTCAAACCATTCATATTTTATTCAATATTATTTTTTCAATGGATGATTAATTAGTTTAATTAATAATTTTATTGTTAGTAAATATAATTTGTGGTATTCAAAAGTTTCCACACCATCCACTAGAATTAGAAGTGCAACAATAACTGAAGTAGTTGAGAAGGAAGTGACTACAGCACTTTGTAAGCCTTCGCGTAAAAGGAACCCCAAGAAACCTAAAATTCAAAATGATGGTATTCATTTAAATCTTTTCATCTCAAAAATTGACTAAGGCAGTTTATTTAATTCAAATACATATGAAAATATAATATAATATAATATGATATATACATATATATATATATATATATATATATATATATATATATATATATATATATATATATATATATTTCTTATTGATTTCAATTACACCTTTATTTGTCTAAATTTATTTTCGAATAGTTTATTGAGATATTGGTGATCCTGCATTCATATGTGGCCAATGTTCACTATATTATCGGTATGGAGAGAGATTGAAGGCAAATGTTAAAACTAAAATGCCGGTGTAATGTACATGTTGTGACAATGAAAAGATCGTGTTACATTCTTTGAAAAAGCCAACACAAATTTTATGTGATTTAATATTCTGTTATAGCGATAGAAGTAGATATTTCTAGAGAATATTTGACCATACAACATGTTTTCTTTTACTTCCATGGGTAAAGAAATTAGTTTCCAGTAAAACACTGAAAACTCGCCACTGTTATTCCGTATGCATGGCCAGAACTATCATTTAATAGGGAGTTTGATGGCAGAAGAAAATTCTACTCCGAAGTTTGAAACAACTTTATATATATAACATTGAAAATGAAGTTCAAATCGAAATAATTCGGTTAGGTATGGTTTTCAACTTCATGAATTATCATTGGTTATTCGAGTAAATTTATTATTCTTTTTTTATTGTATTCATATAATATTTTTTTACATTTATGTAGAAAAGGCAATAAAAATAATTATCTTCGTACCAAAGTTGTAGTTGAACTCAAATCCATGTTAGATAAGGAAAACAATATGGTTAAGTCATTTAGAAATTCCAAAGATAAGTTTCACAAAAAAGGTGTTGTCGAAATGAATTATGTCTTATTGGGAGAAGAGGCACAGGTGCAACCACACACAATCTGTCCGAAGTCGATGAACTTTCCATCTTAATTTTTGGTGAGTTTGAAAAATATATGGGTGACAGGGATATTATATTAGAAAGAAAAACTTCCAAATTGAAACGTAACAATGAGTTGTATCTGTCTTACCTTGATCTACAAAATCCACTATTATTTCCTCACGATGGAAATACTTATAGGCATGATATACCTTTTCTTGAACATCAAAAACCGATAGGAAACATAAGAAATTTTGTGAGCCGGAGTGAGTTGTTCTCGCACCAATTGCATGAAAGGGTAATCAAGTCACCTATCTTACACAATAGTTCATAGTTGATGGATATACAATTATTGAATCTACAAGATTATGGTATGTCAGAATCCATCAAAAATAGTTGTAAAGTGATATGTATAATGAAATTGTTGATGCAATAGTACGCGGTGAAACAAATGGTTGCAGCGTGGGCAATAGAGTTGTCTTGCCAACAATATTTACCGGTGGTGTGTGATATATGATTCAAAGTTCCCAAGATGCTATATCAATTTATCGATGGGATAGATATCCAGATTTCACATTCATGTGTAATCCAAGAAGGCCAAAGATTGTGCAGTTTGTCGAGAGTATGAGTCTTTGGCCAGAAGATTGTCCAGATATAGTTTTAAGAATATTGAAAATGAAGTTAGAAGGATTTATTATAGATTTACGTGATAACAAGATATTTGGAAATATATTTTATGGTGGGCAAATCAAAACATACATTTATTAAAATTATTTATTTGATAATTACTTATATACACCATAAATTTATTTCTTATTAATGCGCCGTTACTTTTTTTTTAATTTTATGTAGTTATTTACATTATGGAGTTCCAGAAGCGAGGCCTTCCTCATGCCCACATTCTTCTATCTCTATCTAAAAAGGATAAATAACTTAATAAAAGTGGTATTGATCGAAGCATTTCAATTGACTCTTGATGAAAAGAAAGATCCAATGTATTATGCTGTAATTCTGGAGTTGATGATTTGTAATAATCTTTTTCTTTCATGGTTGATGATATATGCAAAAAAATATTATCCAAAGAGGTTTGTTGAATCTACTCTTGTTAACTATGATGGTTACCCGGTCTACAGACGTAGAACTACTGAACGAACGATAACAAAGAATGGTGTTACTCTAAATAATAAGTGGGTTGTACCACACAATCATTATTTGTTGCTAAAGTATATAGCACATGTGAACGTTGAATGGTGTAATCAATCTAAATCTATAAAATATTTGTTCACATATACAAGGTCAGTACACCCTATTCTTGAAGTGCAAATCTTTTTGGTCACATCAAGGGGCGCCTTCTGTGGAAAAGAGGTACATCGAGTCCTTGAGCAAATGACGTGAGATTTTTCAAAAAACACAGTATGCAAGGAAGAAGTATAGTACCTCGAAACATAATTCATGAGTCAAAAGCGAGTAAGACAAAATGGACACAGGAAAATTTAACATTAGGACCAATAATATCATTCGGCCCTGGTGAACAACACGGCCTACAATTGGAAGATAATGATGCATTAGTAAATGAAGTTGAAATAGCAGGGTATGAGGTTGGAAGGGTGTTTGTAGATAATGGAAGCTCTTTCGACGTTATATATCTAGAATGTCTAAAACAAATGGATTTGAAGACAGAAGTACGATTAGTGGACATTCCAATTTATGCTTTTAATGGTGCACGAGTCATTACAGAAGGCGATCTGACACTTTTGGTGGTTTTGGGAAAAGGAGAATTGAGCGTAAGGAAGAATAGGGAATTCTTTATTGACGAAGGGAATTCGGCGTACAACGCAATACTAGGGAGTGCACTGGAAGAGGGCAGGCCAGAGTGCACCACTAAGATAGGCACCAGACTAACAGAAACTATAAGGGAGGAACTGATAACGTTAATAAGAGAGTTTCGCGATATTTTTGCCTGTGGAGAAGGAGAAATTACAGGAGTATCCCCCAAGGTCACGCAACACCATCTGAATGCTGATCTGGAAGCACGGTCTGTCCGACAAAAAAGGAGGCATTTTGGGGCAGAGCTGGACAAGGTAATTGAAGAGGAGGTGCAGAAATTATTAAAATCAGAACACATCCAGATAATTAAATTTTGAGAATATCTATCCAATGTTGTGATGGTACTAAAACCCGAACAGAAGTGGCGGATGTGCATAGACTTTCGCGACTTGAGTAAGGCATGCCCGAAAGATCATTATCTTCTTTCATGCATTGATCAGTTGTTGGATTCGACCTCTAGTTGCAACCTTTTAAGCATGATGGATGCTTTACAAGGCCATCATCAAATTCCCTTGACGAAAGAGGACCAACCCACGATAAGTTTTGTCACCTCGACAGGTACTTATTGCTTTGTTTCTATGTAGTTTGGGTTGAAAAATGCAGGTGTGACCTATCAGAGACTGGTGGATAAGATTTTCTTCGGACCACTATGGAAGTCTATGTGGATGATATGCTGATAAAAAGCAAAAAGGCCAATTCACATGTGGAAGATTTGTGGAAAGCCTTTGTTATACTACAATAATATGGAATGAAGCTCAATTCGAAGAAGTGTGCTTTTGGTGTGAGATCTGGGAAGTTCTTTGGGTACATGGTGATGGAATGAGGTATCGAAGTAAATCCAAAAAAAGTGCGAGCTGTTATGGAGATGTCGCATCCCCGAACGGTGCGTGATGTAAAGGTGTTAACTAGTCAGATAGCAGGTCTTAGTCATATTATTTCCAGGTCGGCAAAAAAAGGTGTGTCCTTCTTCAGGACGCTTAGAAAAGGGTCCAAGTTTGAATGGACAAAGGAGGCTACAGAAGCCTTCGACAAGCTTAAAGAATACCTGGCAGAGATACCATTATTCACCAAACTACTGCCCGGCAAAGATTTAATTTTTTATATATCCGTTGGAGAAGCCGCAGTAAGTTCAGTTCTTATCAAAGAGGAAGTAGGTGTGCAGAAACCTATCTATTTCATTAGCAGGATGCTGAGGGGGGCCGAACTGAACTACTCGGAGTTGGAGAAAGGTGGGTTTGCGCTGATCTGTATGGCGAGGAAGCTTCGGCCTTATTTCTTGGGCCACAAGGTTAGGGTACGCACTAGTCTGGATCTCAAGTAGGTTATAGGTAATCCAAACATATCAGGAAGGTTGGTGAAATGGGCAGTGGAACTCTGCGGATATGATGTGGTATACGAGCCTAGAACAGCTATCAAGGCGCAGGTGTTGGCAAGTTTTTTACAAGAAATGGTACGCCCGGCTGAGCAAGAGAAAGAACAAAAATCATGGCTATTACTTACGGATGGGTTAATCATGACATCAGGAATCGGACTAGGTATTGTTTTAACCAGTTCGGATGGAGAAATTTTAGATTTTGCGATCAAACTGGGGTTTAAGGCTTCCAAAAATGAAGAAGAGTACGAGGCACTGTTACAGAGCATAAAGATAGCAATCGACCTGGAAGAAAGGAGGATTAAGGCTTACACAGACTCACAATTGGTGGCTCATCAGTTTGATGGGTCTTTTGAGGCTAGGGAAGAGCGCATGCAGGAGTATTTAAAAAAGCTGAAGGAAGGGGTAATGTAGTTCGAGGAGTTCAACCTAGAGCACTTGCCCCGGGTTGATAATATCCGGGCAGATCATCTCGCCAAGATGGCCGAAACATTGGGAATGTGTGACACGAGAAAATTCACATTAATGGAATTAAGTCATAGTAGTGTGGACAAAGGGAAAGAAGTTATGGAGATTGACACAAAGGAAGATTGGCGAACACCGATTCGAAGGACCCTTGATAAGATGGTCGCAGGAAATGTGTCATTATCTACCAAGGAAAGCAAGACAGCGACGCATTTTTACCTAATAAATGGAGATTTGTATAAGTGATCGTGATTCGGCCTATACTTAAAATGCTTGGCGAATGAAGAAGGATTGGAAGTGTTACGAGAAATACACGAAGGTTATTGTGGCAACCACGCAAAAAGAAAAGCACTTATGGGAATAGCGTTGCGAGCTGGTTTGTTTTGGTCTAGGATGAAAAATATGGTGGGCGAGCTCATTATGACTTGTCGGAAAAGTCAGATGCACGCACCCATCATTCATGTGCCCGCGGAGGATATGATAAATATGAACTCGCCTTGCCCCTTTGCGGAATGGGGGATTGACATTGTGGGACCCTTCCCAAGAACACCCAGCAACAAATAGTATTTGGTGGTCGTTGTGGACTACTTTATGAAGTGGGTCGAAGCCGAGGCTGTGACGGGCATAGGCGAGCAAGATATCATTGATTTTATTTTTAACAGTATTTTTTGCAGGTATGGCATTCCGAGAGTGTTGGTCTTAGACAATGAAACCCAGTTTATGGAAAGATGATCCAAGAATGGTAACAGATGGGGGTGAAGCAACGATTTGCCTCTGTGGCACATCCCCAAACTAATGGACAGGCCGAAGTCACTAACCGTATCATCGTGCAGGGAATTAAATTACGGTTGGAGAAAGCAGGGGGACTTCGGCATGAAGACCTCGCATCCGTCTTATGGGCTTATCAAACAACTCCACGAACTACTACATGCGAATCACCTTTTACCCTAGTTTATGGAATGGAAGTCGTCATTCCGACAAAAATAGTGGGAGGGTCACAACGGCTATCAACATTCAGTGTGGAACAGAATGAACAACTAGCTAGAAGAGCTATCGAAACAATTGAGGAAATACGTGAAAGGCCGCAGCACGTGTAGAAAGATATAAAAAAAAGAATCCAAACGGCCTTTAATAAAAAAGTGAAACGATGATACTTCCAGGTCGGGGACCTTATTTAGAAGCGTGCTGATGCAATCTACACCATCAAGAAGTTGGATCCAAACTGGATAGGGCCATTCAAGGTTATCAAGGTGTTACAAGGTGGAGCATATGTGCTCGAAGATGCAAAGGGAAAAATCTTACCAAGAAGTTGGAATGTCTGCCACTTGAAGAAGTACTATGCCTAGTTCTCCAGACGATAGGCTCGTACTTTACATCACTTTATCCTTACTTATTACTATCACGAACTGACGCTCCTTTAGGTTGGCCGTGAATTCATGTGCTTATCGCATCTTTACCCATCACGGGCTGATATCTATCGATAATGAATAAACGATTTCTTATGTCAACGAATGCGTTCTATGATTTTTTGCGAATATGATTAGAAATCCCGATGCTTTTATCAGATCGGCGATGGAATGTCTGGGCAGGACAATGGATGGTTTTGTATGAGAACATGTTTGATTTGCAAGTTCTCGCGTATCCTCGAGTATGTTTGATTTACATATTTTAGGTTGTCTTGGGGAAAGACATGTTTGATTCACATGTCTCTTCTCAATTTTTGTGTTTGACTTATATGTGTTGTGTTTTACTTGGCTTGGTCTTATGTGTTCTATCTGGTCCTGTGTATTCTATTTGGTTTTATGTGATTTGTTGTCGTTTGGTTTTATGTGAAAACATGTTTGATTTACATGTTTTCGTATATCCTTGAGTATGTTGGACTTACATATTCGGGGATATTATGGGAAGGAGATATGTTCGACTATATATTTTCTTTCAAAAGTGAACATGTTTGATTTATGTATTACCCAAGTATGTTTGATTTATCTGATGTTCTTTGCGATCTGCATACGCTCCAATCTGATCTCTCTATTTATAACTTGCATAAAATATACTTGGTAACCTCGATGGCAGGTTGTTCTTAATGACTTGGGGACTAAGTAGATTCTTAGTTTTCTTTGGCTTGTTCACATTGTGATTTGACGACCTAACTTCTTTTTGGTTTGCATTATTCATAGGCAAGTACGGTTTTGCTAATGGTTTTGAGATATTTTTCTATAACCTTCTTATGGCAGGAAAGGTCATGCACAATTAAACTCAACAAAAAAATAATAAGGCATAAATTGTTCATACATGGCCATTCAAAAGAAATCAGAAGAATAATTGTTGAATTAGTAAGAAGCTATATCAAGCTGGATTACAATCAGTCACCAACTCATCCAACGGGACATCCAGCTCGGCGCCTAGACCAGCCTTCAGGATAGCATCACCCTTACAAGGGACCCACCATTGTGTTGTAGTGGGCTAGCTCCGGTCGCCTTTCCAAAAGGATAAGTTGGGTAGCTCGTCAATTATGCTCTTTGTATCCGATTCAAATGGGATATTGACCTTCATAAGTTGGGTCTTGATTCGTTCTACAACAAACTTAACCCATTCTTGGCCTCCTCTTCCCATCTTGGCCAAATAGTGAGTTTTATCTCGGTATACATTCAGCTTGGTTCTGTAAGCGTCTGTGAATTTTTTACCCGCCTCGCTCTTTAGAAACGTACACCGTCCCTCAAGCAATCCTTCTTCTCAGCCTTCGGCGACCCCTTGTCGCCGAGCTATACTGGCCACCTCGTGTACTTGCCTCTCCTTTTTCTGCAACAACCCCTCCAATTTCTTATCCGATCCTCCATGGTTTCCACTTGAATTTTGGAGATATTCAACTCCTCATCCCGAGTGGCTAGTTGGAGACGGGCTTCGTCTAGCTCTCCTTGAGTCGAGGATAACTGTTGCGTCTGTTTTTCTGCCTGTGCTGCCAGCTCATCACAGGTTTTTTCTTGCTCGCTCTTAGAGGTTGCCGCTAGCATATGGTTGGATAGTGCATTTACCAGAGGTTCAAACTATGTCACGAAGAGCAGTGTAAATCACATGTGTTATATTAAGGATATTTATGCGAGTTATTCTGAAAATTGAAATTATCTGGGTTGTCATCTTTTTTTGAAGGAGTGACTTAAACTGGTCGGCATTGCCACATTGTGCTAGAATCTTCTCCAAGTCTGTGGGACTCGATGCGGATGCCCTTGGAAGACGTCGACATTTAGAGATCGGGAGTGTTTGTCGCGGAGGAGTTCGCTCTCTGGCTACTCTTTTTCCTTTTCCTTTGTTCACAATGTTTCGGAGAGACATCCAGCCTTCAAGGTCACTAGGCACCTCTTGTCCGTATTTCTCGGCCACAGCATGGTCGAGTTCCTCACCCACGTCAAAAATCAGAGGTCGTGTTGTCGATGTCACCATCGGGCTTGGATTAGTCTGAGCGATAACTCCTTCCACCAAGCTCGATGGTAGGCAGCTGTCAATAATATCATATACAAAAAAGAAGAAGCGTGATAGTTTTTTTGTATTAGGAAGATGAAATTAAAGGAATTTGTGATAAATTAGAGACCTAGCGAACTCAAATCTGGTCAGCTTCGGATCTGTAGGTAGGTCAAGACCTACAAATGAAAAGACTCTTTCCCACTTTGTGAGTCTCACTACATTAAAGGGGCGCTTATTCCATCCAGAGAGCAAGTCAGAGTATTGTTGGTAGAGGGCAGGTTGTTTTTGGGGAGAAGGAGGCATGTCTTGTTTTGGATTTACATTTTGCAGTTTGGTAGAAAATGGCCAGGTCTTAGTGTTGTGGATAATAAAGAATTTATTTCGCCATTCAGGCACTTTTGATGATGGATTCACCAAGAAGCGCATTTTCTGACGAGAGGAAAGGTAGAAAGAACTTCTTTGGTATTTTACTTGAAAACAAAAGTGGAAGAATACTGGGTCAGGATGGACATCATAATATTGTACACAAAATCACGTATCCCGCTAGAAATCTAATTGAGTTAGGGGTCATTTGAAGAAGGGGGACTCTATATATATTTGCAGTAGCAAAAAAAAAAAAAAAAAACAGTGAGAGGGAAATCAAAATCCTGCTTTCAGGAGCTCGTCGAAAAGTGTAATATGGTTTGGAGGAGGTCGCTTTGGGTCAGTTTGAGGAATATTGGGGTAGACTGTCTTGGCGGTTTCAAGGAGGTTGAGTGCTTTTTCGAATTCTTCGAGATTGCTCCGATCAGGGAGCACCTAATGGTTCGATGAGGTTATTTTAGTAGTTTGAGGAAGTGTAGGTAGGTCGGCATATACCGATGAGGGAACTAAGGTTACAGGGTTAAGAGTAAAACATTCTAGTTGGGAAGAAGAGGATGTTCTGGGCTGCGCTAAGTGGATGTCTTCAGGTGTGTGTTCGGTATCAGGTTGTGTTATGGGGAGGTCTTTAGCTATGTCTTCAATCAGAGCTCTATCTTTGGTTAAAGTTCGGGTTTGAGCCTCAAGTTCGGCCCAGGGAACATTTCCCTCCGGTTCGTTAGCAAGAGTGGGTGTAAGTTTGGGTGTGTTTCTTTTCCTAGTAGGTCGTTTGAGGGGAATTTCGAGAAAATTGCTTTTTTAGTCCATTATATTGTCCACTTTCCAAAAAAAGACCATGATATAGTCCAGTACCAAAACACCTACACTAAGTTGGTAAAGTTATCAAAAAAGGTACAAAATTATCCCGATCGAGCTTTTTTGCTGACGTGGAGTGATTCAATTATTTTTTATCATTTTTCTTTCTTTTTAAAAATCAATTGAACAAAAAAATTTGAGAAAGAAATCAATTTTGGTCTATTATATTGGCCACATTCCAAAAAAGGTACGTGACATTGACTATCATCAAACCACATCTACTAAGTTGGCCAATTCATCAAAAATGGTCCAAAAAAATATTCTTCTAGATCTTTGCTAACGTGGCATAGTGCTATATTTTTTTATCATTTTTTCTATAATTATAAACATTACAAATATGTTTTGCCCTCCCTTTTCTATTCCATTTTTCTTTTATTTTTTCTTTAGTCTAATCAATAAAATTTGAATCAATAAAGAATTATTAAAAATCTGAGATAAATATAAAAATATAAAATAAATATTATGAAATTATAAAATAATTATAAAAAACTATAATAGGAAATGATTATTAATAAAAAGAGTTAGATAATAGAATTAGATATAAATATAAAACCATAAAATATATTATAAAAAATTATAAAATATATATATAATTTTATATGAATAAAATTAGATTTATTTTCATTAATATCTGTATTTTAGATAATTCTTTAAAATTCAATTTATATTTTGATATTTATTTCAAGTTTTATTTATTTTCACGTGTCCGACATACTGCAGAAGCGCATTTAATGTTTTTAAGTGAGAGTTGATGGTTTCACGCTTTTCAAAGGAGTATGCTGGATTGACTTTGGGTTTAGCTCATGATTACATTCTACTTGGTTTCTTACCTCAACCAACCAGAATGTGGGGGACTAGCTGATATGACATCAAATATAAACGTCGCCAACATGCAGGTATTTATGAAGATCTTAGTAAGTAATCTTCGTAAGCGACCTCATTTCTTAGGAGAAGTAATCTTTTTGAGAGTTGGACGAGCTGTTTTGAAGGGTATCGACCTATTGCGTAGGAGTGACGAGCTCTTACGAGAGGTGGCGACCTCTTTTGATATAAGTATTATTATACCAGCTCGGCGCTGAGTGGTAGCTCGGCGTTGAGGTTGGGCTTCATGATGTTGGGCTTTGACAGATTAATATGGGCTATTCTATGAGGTCCCGGTGGACTGAATCCTATGAACAGGCTTATGAGAATTTAACATATAGGAAGAATCATAATTTTGAGTTGGTTGTGTTATTTATGGTAGGAGAGGAAAACCCTATATTGGGAACATTTCTGGACTCAGGCCTCATTCTTTCTCTAGGTTGATTCTTTACATCCTACGTTTTGAGATCTCTCTCACTTAAAAGGATCCCGCCTACCTCTTAAGCCCTATCTAACCTAGGCATCGGAGGGCCTACGTCGGGCCATCCTCCGCCTTTGCTGGGTGGAGTCCCTTAGAAATCAATCATGTCGTTGCACAATTATTCGAAGTTATTCAGGTCGCTGATTACACATATAAGTTCAGTATCTCCTATTCTTGAAACGACAATCTTTTTGATCGCATCAATTAGTAATTTATAAATAAATTCTAAGATTATCTTGTAAAATAATTTTATAATTTATATATTTTTATAATTTATTTGATCGTTGAAACTCTAAAACTAAAGTTTATTACACTTTTTATCAAAAAAATAACTTATTTAAATTATTTTTGTTATTAAATTATTTTCACAATTACGGTAACCGAAAGTTTCTATTAAACAGTAAGATAATTAAAAAGTGTGAATATAATAAAATAACAATTTAATTCAAAGCACATATTGTGTTGCAAAAGTTGAAAAAAAAAATGCATGCATCTTAATTAATTAGTTAATTATATGTAAATTAAACCAACCAAATGATTGTTCAGAGAACAAAAGGCACGGCCCTAGATGCTACTTGGATCATATAAATGAGCTCGACCCGTATTTTTTCGCTAGCTTGAAGTCTTTTTTTGTCTTCATACAAGTTAAAGTCCTCATCAAATGATTCCCAAAAAAAAAAGGAAAAATGCATTGCATGTAGTACATATTCTGTATCACTTTCTATCTTAATAATTTGACCATGAAATATATAAGTTTGCATTCAGAACATAAATAAATAAATAAAAATAAAAAACATGCTTGATTTCCAGATAAAATGCAGAATTAAATGAGAAAACTGCAGATCGAGACTAGAGTTCGATTCTCACTTTAATACGGATCCCTTCGTATAGCAAATATAACACAACTATAATTCGGATGCAGTGGCGGATCATTTAAGGTTCAAGGGTACAGCTGTACCATCAAATTGGAAAATCCCACCTTTTATATAGGTCAGAAAAAAAAAAAAAATTGTTTATAATTATAAAAATGATATTAATAAGTTAAAAAGAAAAAAAGAAAATAAGAGACTTTGATATGCTTGTAATTTTATTTGAATATTATGCATGTGTTCCTTTTTATCGTGTTGTATAATTTTAAATAATAAATAATATTTTATTAATTATCTTTGGTACCTCCAAATTTAAAATTCTGAATCCGCCACTGTTTGGATGAATCCTTTCGATACAATTTTTTTAAAATTCAATTGAAGCAACATAATTGTTCGAACAAAAACTTTATATATATAGAGAGAGAAAGATGAAACATGTAAAGTACACAAGATTCGAACCCAAGCACGACAGTCAAGTACTCTTTGATTCCATTGAACCCCTTAACCTGCATTGAATAAATTTTATTTTGCCAAGTCGAATCTAGTAGAGAACAATAACTCAACTGAGGAACAAGCAAAAAACTTAATATTATAAATGATATGTTATCTGATAAAAGCAAATTTATTACAACGCCATATATAATGTGTTACAGTCACGTGTATAGTATATATATATATACACGCATATCATCAGTAATAACCAAACTTAATATGTTTCGTCATATATTTCTAATACAGCTTCCAAGTGTTGAAACATGTATACTACAAGCTTAGAGTTCATGATATATATATGTGTGTGTGTGTATAAAAACAAGAAGATTATTATTTTCGGATACTTTCTATGGATTTTTGCTTTGGGTATAAATGTAATCAAGATGAGCATTTAAGGTACTTTTCATCATGCACTCATCTTCTCCAATTCCATGGCAGGTTTCATGAACTGCAGATTCCTTTGCCTTAACCTGTTAACAAATATAATTTCTTTAAATCAAATCAAAACAAGGAATTGTAACATCAAATAATAAGATAGCCAAAAAGAAACCTCATATTTGGCTTCCACATTATCATCAACAGTCGGGCCGAGACGAGCGGCAAAGCATAGAGAGAATAATAGGAGTGCTACCACGAAAAAGGTCGTGGCCTTAGACATTTTTCTTATAATGCTATGTTTGAGAGCTAGTTATCGAGATTGAGAAATGGAGAGAAGCTTCAATTTATAGAGTTTGATAAGGCATGGGACTTGTAAAATGTACCGGCGTGAACTCAAAAGAGCAAAAATGAGACTTTTGTATTTAATTAAAAGTAGAGGAATCCAAGGGACCCATTAAACGCTAGAACCTACATTTATTCCTCAACATTCCGTGTTTGGTTTCGCATTTTGTTAGTTGTTTTTTTTTTTTTGTCACAACGCGAAATTTCAGTTCAAGCTTCATAATCCCTACGAAATCTCAAAACCAACTTTTCTTGATGCAAATAGTTTTTCTGACAATTATTTTGCCAAAAAACTGATATTAAAAGGCAATGTGTCAAAATATATATTTCAAGAGGTAATTTTATAAAAAATTATATTTTAGAAGGTAAAAGAAAAAAAAATCACAATAATAAAAGACAAACTAAAATTCCTATTGAAAACAAAGTTTGGTGAACTAATTGAAATAAAATGATAATCTCCTACAATACATAGACTTATACTTATATTAAGTACATTTTATTTTTGTTCTCCTACGATACATAGACTTATACTATATTAAGTACATTTTATTTTATTTTTGTTCTTCTTTATTACTCTTTGCAACAATATGTCGCAAGAATTAAATGTGTGTTAGAATGGTCATTTTAGTAATCTATTAGTGATCAATTGCTAAGTAATTAATGCTCAAAGAGGCCTATAATTTAGAACCGGTGAAATAAACCACAATCGTATCGTACTAGTTTTATTTTTATTAAGTGTCAGTTTAGATTTTAGATAAGAATTACGAAAAATTATAAATTTTAATAATACATTTTAATAAAAAAATTATTTTTAATTAATATTTCATTCATCTTTATTTTTAATTATCTTATTACTATGAATTTGTTTTAATTTCTTTGAATAAATTAAAAATAATAATAATAAAACATTCTAAAATAACATTTAAAAAGGATCGAATGAAATTATGTTTTAAGAGTCATTGCTTGATATTACATTCCATTCTTTTCTATTTGGGGAAAGATAGTATGATTTTTATTTTATTTATTTTTGTAAAAGTGAATTAATTTTGAGTGTTTGACTCGAAGTAAGATAACCTAAGGCTATCTTATTAATGAAAGGTTAGGCCATTGCTCATGCTTTTAGATTAGAATTAAGAAGAAGTTGTCACTTATAATACTAAGTTGTGAGTTTTATTTCTAGCTTAAAGCTGATTTTTTTATTTATTTTCTCTTTTTTCTTTTTAGTATTTGCAAATACTCATGTGTATACTTTGATGCTATTTAGTTGCAAATAATAAACCATGGCGGGTAGACTGGTTTAAGAAGTTGATAGCTGATAATATAATCGGTAAATATTGAGTTTTAAATCAGTGTTTTGCCAATTAGATGTTTAGAATATATGATTTAAGGTTAATTTATGAATATAAATATAATTGAAAAATATAAAAATACTATACATAAAAAAAAAAATATAAATAATAAAATAATAGTAATAAATAAAGTCTTACTAAAATAATATTAAAAAATAAGAAAAATATATGAAAATTATAAGAAAAATAATTATAATAATAAATAAAAATTTCTTATGTCTAAAAACAACATTTATGTATGTTTAAAATATAAGTTAATTTATTAAATTAAAATTTTATTACAATATAAAAGAATAAAAATGATTTTTCCCCAATAAACTATAAGTTTATTAGAAAAACTTAAATTTATAACTTTTTCTAAACCTAAGTCAAATAAACTATTAGGATTTTATTATAAAGGAGCTTATTGAGATTATTAAAACTTATATAGAACTACTTTATTATCATATATCATCATATGTAACCGACATATATCATTACGTATAACTGACATATATCATCACATATAACTGGACGATAATAATTTTTTGTAGGATGCAACTAGTAGGGTGCATCGGGGTCCATTTAATAAATTAACCTTGCACAAGTCTAATCTATTTATAAAAATAAGTAAATAGAAAAAAGAATTTTTTGTTGTTATTACTTATATGCTATTGTCCCACATAAACTAAATAAAGTCAAGTAGATGAAAAACGTAAATATAAACAAGAATGAGAAAAACAAGCATCAAGCATGTGGCTCAAAAAGGCTGAACTAATGAGCCAAATGGGTTGGGCTAGGCGGGTTGCCTGGTCAACCGCTCAAAGGACTGGATTAATAATGGTTATATAAACAACTAAGTGAACATATAAATTTTTTAATGATTTAGATAACTCAATTGGTGTTTTAGTTCGTGTTCAGAAATATAATAATATATCACTCATTATTCTTATTAATACAGTCAATTTTTTCCCTTTTTTTCTAATATTTTATCTTATACTTTGATATTAACATGTTATCCGTATATATTTATTTATTTTTTTGGTTATTTTCAAGACATGCTTCTCGCATTTGCACTCATCCAATATAAAAATGAAAAATATCAAAATTATATAGCACTTCATTATATTACACTCCATATATAACATGTTATTTAATTAATGCAAAGTGATTTAAGTTTGTGTGTTTGTTGTTTATTGCATGAACATCTTTATTTACATATAAANATATATATCACATCACATCTATATATTAATGCAAAATCCTCCTAACTTATGTGTATGCTTTGCATGCTTCGTTTAGCAAATAAAAAAATCTGGTGCTTTGGTCGCTTATGTGTCATCCGAGCCTAGTATCTACCTAATTTAATATTTTACTTTTATCATATCTTTGCTAATTTAAACTTTTCCTTTTATTATATTTTGTCTAATTTAGTAGTCTCTATTTTATTTATTCGCTGTCGCTGTCGCCGCCCCTCACGTCGCCACCCCAACAAGCTCTCCGGCTAAGCCCCATGCGTTCTCTCTGACCAACCACCTCGATCTCAAAGACAAGATATATTGATTTGTTTGGTGTTGGGTTTAAACGTGAAAGCATTTTCTTAGGCATTGGGTGCGAGTGGCCAACAACTATTGTGAACATTGCATATGAGAAGCCTGTCAATGAAATAAAGAACTTGAATGGTGAGCCTATCAATATGATTTGATGCATCTTACTAATTTCTATTGATGATAACAGTGTCTATATCATTATATCTAATGTAATTTAATTACAATCGCCGCTCCACAGTAGACTGCAGCCACAATTCGCTGGCTGGTGAGTTACCCGCTGCCCTAGCTGGGGCGGCGACGACGACGACGACAGTGGGTGGTGGTGGAGGGCTGAAGAAGATAAAGTGTAGTTTGGAATGTTTATAGTTTGAGGTAGTTTTGTCATTTTTGTGAAATATTTTTTAATTAGGGTGAACTAATAAATTTTCAGAGTGCGTATATCCGCACCCTTAAAAGAATTACAATAAAATCATAATATTTACTTAGAAATTACTAACAAATATAATCCAAAAATGTAAATAATTTTCATTTGTCAAGAAGTACACCACCTTGTGCATGATACCATACATATAGTGGACAATTGGTACATAAGTAGTATGTAAAAGTAAAAGCATAAGAAGAAGACATAAAAGAGAGACGAAGGAGACGGTAGAAAATTAGGGTTCTCTTATTCATCAAAGACTCCCTTTATATAGAGTATCAATTACATATTTTCATAATACATAAAGATAATAAATACCTAAACTGTCCCTCATCAGTTACTTATTGACGAAGGCACACTAATTGTATTTTTCCTTCAACACTCCCCCTTGTGCCAAGCCAAAGGGTGAAATGGTGTTTTATTGTTGCCTCGTTAAAACCTTGTCAAGTAACAAAACCCAATGGAAAAATTAAAACTTGGTCTAAGGAAAAAGAGTACAACACACCTATGTTGAGACTCCCCATAAAGTGTAAACCTCTCTCTGATATTACATTTATCAAGAGAACTTTGAAAGTATCCACTTCCTCAATTTACTTGATTCTTGAGAAAGTGCATAGTTGTTGGTTGCAGAAGGGTTGTGGTGATATTACTCGTATTATCACATTTTCTTCAGTGATATAGTTCAAGCCACTATCATCAGATATATGAATGATCATAACATTTATCATTGATAATCACAAACTACTACATGTATGATAAGGATCTCTTTACATTGATCGAATAAGTAACCAACATAAACGATACTATTTGGTGTTTCACAGTAGGAAGTAAACTCAACATTTATAAGGACTACAAGACCATCTGCAGTCCCAATTATATTTATGAATGGGATAAATAAACTCGCGTCAATGGTTTCTTTTAGGTATCAAATTACATTTTGATTCCATTCCAGTGACATTGCACTTTCTTGAGTTAAATCAAGATAACAATTTTGAATAAGTAATATTTGATCAAGTGTATTAGTAATGGTACAATAATGCGCATATTATACGTAAGTAGAGAATTTCAGCTCCCACCAGTTCTTCGTCATTCCATTGACAAAATTTATATTTCCTTATATCTTCACTTTGACTAATCATAGGAGTGCTAACATATTGCACTTATCCATATTTAATTGTCTGATCATCTTTTGGATATATGCAAACTGTAGAATTTAGTATTCCACAAACTCGGTTTTAGTTTAAAGCGTTAACATGATCGAGTTTTCTCATGGTTCATTATCTCAAATCAAAATTTCAAATAACTAGCGATATCTCTTATTTCATTAAGAGTGTATATTATATTCCTTTCATCGACATATATAATTATAATCGCAAATTTGAAACTTATTTTCTTTATAAATAAGCAAGGGCGTAGATTATCTTTTCCCAATCAAGTAGTCACTTAAACGGCTATACCACATCCGTCTGGATTGTTTCAATATAAAGTGAGTGTTTTAATTTAATTGCAAATGCACTTCGTGGCTTAGAGTCACTTGCCTTGGCAATGAAAACCCAGCAAGCACTTTCGTATATATCTCTAAATCACGATACCCATAGAGATATGATGTAACCACAAGTATAAGCTGCATTCTGAGTTCTTTGGAATTATAATATCTATTATGGGAGAGTACATATCCCCATAGTCAGTTCCAGGGCGTTGTGAGAGACTTTGTGCTTCAAGTTTAGATTTGCATCTCATGGCTTTACTTTTCTCATTACGCTTTCTGATAAAATTTATTTATATCCTACAGGCTTTACACTTGATGAGGTTAGCACTACCAAACCAAATACCTGTCTTGTTGTCAGTGAATTTAATTCTACCTGGATTGATTCTTTACATTTAGGTCAATTTGCTCTATATTGACATTTCAATAGAGCGTGGTTCGATATCATCGTGCTCTATGATTCCTTGAGCAACAATGTATATATCATCAATGTGTGTGGAAGATCTTTCCATCAACTCATATAAACTCTCATAGTACATTGGGATTCTTTTATTCTCTGGAATCATATTAAACATCGAAGCGTCCTCCAGTAATGATTCATGGACATAAGTATAACAAGAGATAATCTCATGAGATGAATCATTTTCATTGATGATCAATTGAAGTAGTGCCATACGTGCCCTCTTATTCCTTGGGTGAGTATTGATCGAACAAAGTGACCTCCCCCTGTTCCTTTTAGGAGTCACGACCTCAACCACACCTCCACTAAGTATGGTTGCAATGTCTTAATTTGCGATATTGTTCTCTTTATGGGGACTTTTAACCTTGCAGACACATTTGCAGTTGTATATATATGATCTCGTCACTTTAGAAATTGAGTCTTCTATAATTTGAAGATCAATTGTTCACTTTACTTTTCTTCCACGTTACATTGTGAAATGCGGGGATCATAATGAGACATAGTATGAAATAATTCCTGTCGTTCTATTAGAAAATAATTTATCTTATCTCCCCCTAACGACGGGAGGATTGTCTCATTTGAGTGACAAATTCGCTAATTTAGCGATAAAGAGATCGTCTGTCAAAGGTTTCAAATAGCGGATGATTGTTGGAGATTCATATCCAACATAAATACTTAATCGTCTTTAGAAACCCATATGAATGCGATGCGGGGGCGCAGTAGGCACATATACTGCTTAATCAAATATGCGTAGATATGAATTATAAGGCTTATATCCAGTTACCAACTAGTACGAAAAACATATGGTTAGCAGGGGTTTATAAACGAATAAGTAAGAGTTGCGTGCAATATTACATAACCCTGTGTAAAGACAAATAAGTTCTCATAAATATTGTCTTAGTCACCATATATATTCTTTGTGATGGTGTCTTCTTTGAGACCTTATTATATATGCACATTAGGGTACAAGATCCAGTACATCGATCTTTATTMAAATACAATAGACATCAAGTACTTTTGATGTAAACYCTCTAGCATTATGAGTTTGGGTGCTTTATAAGGGTGGTGAGTCCTCAATCATATTAAATGTGCTAGAAGTTTTGCAAATGCAATATTTTTATGGACAATACGTGCCGAAGCATTGACCAAAACTATACAATACTTGAATGATCTTCAATTTGAATGGTTGTGTCCACATGTATCAATAATTATCAATTATAAGAATGAAATATTATACATTGTATCAAATGCAGGTCTCAATCATATAATTTTGCTAATGAACAAGTTTTGAGAAAATGAGTGATATATCTTTGAGATATGAATGTATGTAGTGCTCCTAGTAGTTTAGAATGCACTAGCTATAATTGAACAACATTAGTTCGACACTATACTGTGCATTAAATTTCTATCTCGTTTTGTGTTTCACTCAAAATAAAAGATTTACATATTAATTTCTTATAATATGGACCATCATATCACGATGACCAAATAATCCATGTCAGTCGTGTCAAAACTTGAATGAGTCGTGTCCAAAAGTTCTTTGTTGGTCATATCTTATGATTCAATGATCAAAAAGTAGTAAAGTAAAATTACTAGATTGACTCTAAAACCATAAATTAAAAGTATAGTTCCATTCTCATAATGTACTTCTTAGTGATAATCATCAACATGAATATCATCAAACTTAACAAGGTTCATTCGCTCTTGGTCCATAATGAGCTTTATGACTTTAGTCAATGTGCCACAAGGCCTCAAGACTTTGACACATATAAATATCAATTATGTGAATAATTGTCTATTCCTCGACAAATTCTCACATTCCTTCAGAGTTGAATGAAATACTTTTCATTCTAATATTTTACATTATTTACTAGATATGTTACATTATATCTAATAATTTTCTCATGAACCTTGTATGTGAATGTGTGGTAAATAAAATCAATTACATTCAATGATTTAGAATGAAATACAAAATTTACCAATAAGCCAAAAATAATTAAATCAGGCCACATCACATAAATCTAACTCAAAATAAATTTTAAGACCAAATACAATAGTCTAATGTGAATGATTGATTATACTTTCATCAATCAAAATAGAGGATTTCTATTGACTAAGAAAGGTTATTGGGGGAACCTCCATGACCTCTACCATGACCAATAAATATCACGAACTCCTACATATCTTACCTTGTGGTTCATTCTTCCCACACAGGTAGGGATATCCAATAAATATCACGAACTCTTTACTTGTCTTACCTTGTGGTTCATTCTTCCCACATAGGTAGGGATCAACATGTCTCTTCCCCTTTACATTGAGGTTATTTTCACTATTCAATTCGATCATGGTTAGCCTCAAGAAATTTCTTTATCCAGATGTCTAACATTGGTATTATGAATAATAATGTCATGTCTCTTAACGACTCACTATTATAATTAATATTATACAAATGCATCAGTATGTTTGCTTAAGTGGAAAAAAATAGAGTGAGATCGTATCTCTCAATTTATTATTGTCATTTAAAGTGACTTTATTTTTCACATATGGTAAGACATGTTTTTAGTCGCAACATATCAAAGACATTGATCATTTTTAACAAGCAACTCAATTTCTTTTCACTAAATTCTTAGGCTTGGAAGTAGTGTTTCATAAAATTCTCAAAATATTCATTTAGAGTACATCCAATATTTATTGAGATTTTGAAACTACATATACTTCCAATATAAGATTTAGGGTCAATATGAATTCTCAAGTTAATAAGAGAATTGACTTTGACTAAGTTTTACGATTCTTTATCAATTAGGGGTTGATAGGTGATATTATTGTGGAATTGTAGTTATTCTAGTTTCCACATCAAACGAATAATGGTACTACTCAATTTCTTTTGAGTATATTAAATTGTATTTCGATTGAGTTAGTTTAATTAATTTCTTTAGATAATGAATTTGAAGTATGTCATAATCTTTCTTTGATATGATGTGAATATACTTTATCACAAACTTATTTACACAATTCTTTATCGTTCATGAACTTGCATTATCATGAAAATACTCAAATATACAATCAATGATACATACATTGAAAGTAGCTTATAAAATCAACTTCCAGAGAATCACCAACATACATGAATCTATCAATTCATCGAGATTCATGATCAACATACATGAAATCTATCAATTCATCGAAATTCATGATTAACTAAACATATTGGAAAAATCATGATCAATCTCTCATCTAATTGTGTAAATAAATTTATTTACGATCTCTTAGAAATCATCTAAAAGCATAAGTAATAATATATTATGTACTCTATGAATATCATTAAAGTATTGCAAAATTTCATGTTTGTCAATAATGCACACAACATCACATGCATATAATCATAGGTAACATATATACATATACATGCACAATAATACATACCATGGCTATATACATATTGCCAAATATTTATCAGTTGCATGTAATAAATAATAGGTTAATTCGAGTTACATTAGAGGAAAGTCATGATTCTTTCCTAATTTTATTTTTAGGTTTCGGGTTATAAAAAGTTTCAAATCCGATCTCCACCGTACACATTCAACCACTATACGTTTTGAGTAATATATACAGAGTTCAGCTTCATCCAACGGTTGGATTGTGAGTAATTGAATTTTTAAAATAAGCTGGGCAGACAGTTCCGAGAAACAGGATTAGCTCTGTTCAAAATTCATTATTGGATCCTTCATACTTTATATTCAAATCCCCACCGTTCATATTGAACCTGTATATGTTTTAAATAACATATCCGAAAGTTGGCTTGATCCAACGGTTCTATTGTGCGCAATTGTATTTTGAAAAATGATGCACAGAAATTTCCAAAAATAAAACCTGCTATGTTCAAAATTTTATATATATTTCTTGGTATCTACGAATCCAATCTCCACCATTCAGAATGTAATTCAAAAAGTTTGGAAGGTTATTTAAGAATTTGAGGTCGATCCAACGGTTGAAACTCAATAAACCGATTTTCCAAACATACAATGCAATTAGATTTTCGACGTTCGAAAGTTGTATAATTGTTGCTTTGGTTATAGAGGCTTATTCTCGATCATAGGTTAGATTTTCGGGCTGATAACGTGTAAAAAAAAAGCATAAGGAGAATACATAAAAGAGAGACGAATGAGACGGTAGAAAATTAGGGTTCTCTTATTCATCAAAGACTCCCTTTATATAGGGTGTCAATTACATGTTTCCAAATACATAAAGATAATAAATACCTAAACTGTCCCTCATCAGTTACTTGTTGACGAAGCACACTAATTGTGTTTTTCCTTCAACATATTAATATTTTTATATGTTACTGATAGAATATTAATATTATAATTTAATATCACCAATAATTAGTGTTTTGATTTTTAAAATATTTATATAGGTTCGAGTTGCCAGTATGTTACTGCGTACATTTACAATACAACATATATTATTTATTATTCAACCATGCTTCTATTTATTTATTCTAATTTCTTTTACTATTTTAATATTTTAAAAAGTATCATTTTATAGTTTTCATATAAAATATGACTCAGATTTATGTCAAATATAGAGAGATAAAAAGTCATAAATGGATGTAAATTATTTTGTGCGATGGGAGTTGTATAGTTCGTATTAATAAATATATATTTATCAAGTTGACAATTTGTTTTTCAAGAAACCGTGTAATACACAGGTACTAAAACTAAGTATAATTTATGAATACTAAGATGTGAGTTTTTTTTCCTATCTCAAAGCTATTTTTTTTCTCCTTTTATCTTATTTTTAGTAGGGATAATTATTTATTGCACCCCAAAATATTATATTTTTCACAATTTACCATACAAACTATTATTAATGATAAATCACCATACAAACTATGCGCAATTTGTAATTTGTCCCCTAAATCAGAATTTTTGTGATTTTATGCCTTAAGCTTGATGACGTGTCATAACCCGATTATGCCACGTCATCCAATTTTGGATATCAAACCACAAAAATTCTGATTTAGGAGGCAACTTGTAAATCACGCATAGTTCATATGGTTGTTTGTCCCAGAAAATAGTTTATATGGTAAATTGTGAAAACAGTCATAGTTTGTGGGGCAAATAGTTTTTTTCCCTTTTAGTATTTCCAAATACTCCTTATGTAAACTTTGACGCTATTTACTTGCAAATAATAAGCCATGGCGGATTTCACAACATATTTTTACTCAGCAGTTAAAATTGGAAAGCACGTAAGAATGTGGCTATGAATACACACACACACACACACACACGTAAAAATATGTGTGTGTATGTGTGTGTGTATATATATATATATAGAGAGAGAGAGTTGTTAATCCGGTTTAGGTTAACCGGTTAACCGTCGGTTACTAACCAGTTGACCAGTTATGGTTAACCGTTGACCAGCGGTTAGGTTACGGTTAACCTGACCGGCTAACCGTAATCGCCAGTTAACTAACTTTTTTTTTTAAAATATTCAGGCGGTTTAACCGACGGTTTCACCGCCCCGGTTAAATGTCATTTGAAATCAACGGCTAAGATAAAATAGCCATTGATGATCAATGGCTAATATTCAAAATAAAAACTAGCCATTGGTGGTTAACCGCGGTTAACATTTTTAACTGTCGGTTAACGGCTAGTTTTTCAAATTTTTTATTTTTTTGGTTTTTTTAATACATTTTGACACCTATAAATACCCCTCTCTCCAGCACCAATTCATCTCTACTATTCTTCTTCTTCTCTTATATTTTCAAGTTTCAAGTCAAGTTGCTAATTTGTGCAAAAAATAATATCAATAATATTCTTATTCTTCTTAATCTCGTTTTACTTAATTCTCTTTTATAATATTACTATGGCAAGCTCTTCTCGTAATGTCAATACCAATACACCAACTCTTCTCGTCGAGGTCGAGGATATCGACGAGAATCTTCGGCCATTGCCGGAGATTATATTTCTGATGAAATGACGGTGGAAGAAGTTGAAAACCTATATAATCAAATCAACTTCGGCGAGCAAAATCAAACTAATTTTGAAGAGGATTTACCTAACTCCGACGAATCTGAACTGCCGACCGCCGTCAATTTGGAAAAGAATGAAGAGAGAGCGAGTGATATGCCACCGCCTTAATCAGAACCGAGGGAATATCAATACCCCATCTTCTGATATCATTTTACAAGAACGACGGTCAACGACGAACCTCGGGCGCAATGCAATTATTGCAAGACCAATTACGCCTTCGGCTCTAAAACTAATAGAGGATACAGGTTGCTCAAATACCACCTGGAGAAGTAGCATCCCGACAAATACGGCGTGGAAAGCTCTCAAACATAACTAAACTTCTCATCTTCATGTACCGCCGGCGTCGGGACCGGCATCCAAGGTACGAGTTCTAGTTTATTACAATATACCGAAAGTGGTCATAGAAAGTTTCTTGCAAAATTTGTTTCCATTATGGGTCTTCCTTTTAATCATGGGCATAGTAGGTCGTTATGAAGATTATACTAGGGGTGCATTTAATCCATCTAGCACTAGAATCTCACGAAATAAACTTACTCGCGATATTGAAGAAATGGCTGGTGAGTATAAGTTGAATTTGATTTCAATATTTGATAGTATGCCTCAAAGTGTCTCTATATGTTCGGATATTTAGACAGATTTCTATTATAATCATAATTATATGCGAATTACTTGCCATTGGATTGATAATTCTTGAAATTTTTAAAAATGTTTAATTGCATATAAAGAGTTTGATAGTCCGCATACCTCGGTGAATATTTTGCGCAAAATATCAAATATTCTATCCTAGTATCATTTAGGAAATAAAGTTTTTTCAATTTCATTTGATAATGCAGCTAGTAATACGGCTAGTTTAGATTTGTTAAAATCTTTTTGTCAACTCATTCTTGGCGGCAATTTTTTTCATGTTAGATGCATTTGTCATATTTTGAATTTATGTGTTCAAGATGGTTTAAATACTTTTAAATCTAAAACTCAACCGATTAGGAGTGCGATATATCATCTACGTAAGCATGATTCGGTTCAAAAAAAGGGGCAAAAATTTTGCCGAACAAAATTTGCATCCAAAAAAACTTTCAATTGATGTGCCAATCCGTTGGAACTCTACTTATAAATTTCTTAACGATTCTTTTGAATATAGAGATGCATTGTGTGCATTTCTTTGGTAATCAAGATGTCGATTTCATTGTATATTCGTATATGTGGGATGATTGTTATAATATGATGTCCCTTTTAAGAACTTTTAACGAAGCCACCGTGACTTTATCCGGTGTTGATTATCCTACCTCCACACTACTTGTTGATCAATGTATTCAAATTGTACTTGTTAGTACTTTTTTACTCGATTCACCTTAATTAGGTGAATGTATTACTAATATGTTGAGTAAATGGGTCAAAAATTTTCTGTACATTCCCGACATTTTTTTGATTGCAGAAATTTTAGACCCGAATTATCGGGTAGAGGGTTTACAAAATTCACTTAAAGTTTATTACGACGCATTAGGACCTTTTTTTTATAAACATCAAATATTCAGATTCCTAAATCTATTAGTGTTGCTCACCAAGCACAACAATCTTTAGCAACTATTATTAATGATTACAATCAATCTTCTTTTAGTGATGTTAATGTGTTCACTTCCCCTTCCCCCACCACTTCTAATATAAGACCCAACGACCCTCGACCAGCTCTAACCCCATATAATAGGTTGATTGAAGATACTAAGAGAAAACAGCAAAGGGCTAGTGCTAGTCGATTAATGGAATTAGATAGTTATTTAGGGGCTTTTGAACCGAGTTCGATTCCAAAAAAGCCCGATGGTACTACTAACGATCTTGTGCAGTTTTGGTCGAAAGTGGCCAGTATTTTTCCTACACTCTCTAAGATTTCCAAGGAGGTTCTCGACATTCCTGTTTCAACAGTTTCTGTTGAACAGGCATTCAGCACGGGAGGCTTTGTGTTAGATACTCGTCGGTCTAGCTTATTACCCAAAAATCTTGAAAATCAAATGTTGATGAACGATTGGGTCAAAGCCAAAAAATTAGAACAAGAAATGCAATTGGGTGAAGGTGAAGAGAGCGACTACTACGATACCACTTCGGGAAGCAACGACAACGAGGAATAGGTAAGTAGGTAAGTGAGGTAAGTATAAGAACTACATGGACTTTTATTCCTCTACGAGGATACGTAGGCAAGTTAATTCTAATATTAAAAGTCAAATTTTAATTTTAACTTTTAATATTAGAATTAAATTAAGTCCTTTTTTCTAATTTATTTTTTTCAAATTAAATAAAAAAACCAAACTACGTGGACTTTGATTTCTTTCCAAGTATACTTAGGCAACTTAATTCTAATATTAAAAGTTAAAATTTTTATTTTTAATATTAGAATTAAAATCAAGTATTCTTTTTTTAAAATTTAACTTTTTACTTCAAAATTTTAATTATTCAGATTTTATTTTAGTTCTCATCTATTTATATCATTTTAATTTCATTCATTTAAGTTTCTAATTTATCTCAATTATTCAAATTTAATTTAATTTAATAAATTTAATTAAAAAAATAAAAAAACTGGCACCGGTTCGGTTAATTTAACAGCCAGTTATTAATCGTCGGCTAATTAACCCGCCGGTTAACATCTCTCTCTCTCTCTCTCTAATATCTATCTAAATTAATATTTTTCTTTTATTATATTTTGTCTAATTTAATTACAAAAAAACTAATTATGAAAATAATAAATAAGTTGTATTTATAGTTAAATTTTAAAATAATTTAGTTTTCGTAATTTTAAATATTCTATATAGGTAAGTTTTGAGTTATATACAATAATCTAAGCAAGTAATTAAATATTAGTGATGAATTTAATCTAAATATAATAATAATAATAATAATAATAATAATAATAATAATAATAATAATAATAATAATAATAATAATAATAATACGGTACAATGCGAAACAGGTTGAGATTATGACATCTTTCCAATTTCTTAAAGCATGTAACTAATAACTATTAAGAGATATAATATAAATATATATTAAATATAAAATAATTTTATAATTAATAATAATAACAATAATAATTAATAGAGATTAGACACGAGTTGAGAATTTAACATCTTTGTATTTTTCTAAGCGTGTAAATGTTAACAAATGTAATTAAAACATTAAAATATGAAATTATTTAATAATTAAAATAATTAATAATAGATTATACATGTTCCATTGGATTTTTATTTTAGGTTAATTATCATAATTTTTTATATTTATATTTTAAATAAACTCGGTATAATACACGGGTATTAAAGTAGTGTGTGTGTGTGTGTGTGTGTGTGTGTGTGTATCACCCCTATATATTAATAAAAAATTCTAGTGCTTCGATACTTATGTGTCATTCGTCTAATATATATCTAATTTAATAATTTTCTTTTATTGTAACCTGCCTAACTTGATCTTTTTAGTTTATTATATTTTACCTAATTTAATGTTTTCCTTTTATTATGTTTTGCCTAATTCAATATTTTTTATTTAGTTCTATATTTATTTTATTCTCCTAATATATAAAATTTAAACAAGTCATATATGATTAATAGAAAAAATATGAATTAATTATTTTAACTTTGAAAAGAACACATATAAAAGAATTTTGATTACAAAAAAAAGACTTAATTATGAAAATAATTAAATAAATTTTATTAATAATAAAAGTTAATATAATTTAATTTTTGAAATTTCGAATATTCTACATAAGTAAATTACGAGTTATTTGCAATAATCTAAGTATGTAAGTAAATATTAGTAATGAATAAATTCAATATAAACATAAAAATATAAATTTATATATCATAATAATTAATAAGTATTGATTAGACAGTGAAACAGTGAGACACGGGTTGAGAGTAGATATCTTTTGGATTATTCAAAGTATTTAACTATTAATTATTAATGACTTAATATAAATATTAATAATTAATAAATAGAGATTAGACACAGGTTGAAAATGTGACATCTCTTGAATATTTCGCATTAACGAATTTAATCTAAATAAAGAAAATAATATTATTTAATAAATACAATAATTAATAAATATATTAGACACATACAAGATACAGGTTGAGAATTATCATTTCAATTTTTTTATTTTATATTTAAAACTTTATAATTATCACAAATATTCTTCATATTTCTCTTTTGATAAATCTCATGTAATACACGGGTGTTAAACTAATATATATGAGTAGGTCTTGGGCGAGACCGGTATCATACTATGAGACCACTTTTAACCCATCAAACTCACTTGATACAGAATCCGTCCAGTTGCCAAAACCCGCCCACCTCCCACCCCCCAATTACCCAATCCAGTTATTAATAGTGGAAAAAAAAGAGTTTCCAGACTTTCTTTCCCCCACTCTCTCTCTCTCTCTCTCTCACGGAAGTTTACTTCACATCATCGATAGATCTTTGCGTTTGGGAGCCCATCAGAACGGGTCCGCATCGACTAGTTGTTTGTCTAAGTGGAAAACAACTAGTTGGTATAGTGGGGATAATTGTAAATTAGGGTTTTGCAAATTTTGATTTCCAGATTTTTTGTACAGATGGGTTGAATCACAAATGACTATGAGATCGATGGATTTGAAATTGGCACCACGAAACAGTTTGAAAACCAAAAAGCCCCACAAGAAATTCCCCAAACGAAACACAACATGAGATCGATGGATCTGAAATTGACACCACGAAGCAGTTTGAAAACTAAAAAGTCCCACAAGAAATTCCCAAACAAAATTTCTTAGATGTGTTCTCTGCATTTACATGGTTCTTACGTTGGTTATGTATAGAATTTCTAATTGGGAGATTGTATTTTGTTGGTGATGTATGTGTTGTCTGCATTTACATGCATGGTTCTTGCGTTGGTGATGTATAAAATTTTTAATTGGGAGATTGTATTTTGTTGGTCATGTATGTGTTGTCTGCATTTACATGGTTCTTGCGTTGGTGATGTATAAAATCTTTAATTGGGAGATTGTGTTTGTTGGTGACGTATAGAATTTTTAATTGGGGATTTTGATTAATGTTTGGAGATAAAGGTTGCAGAAAAAGTGTGAAAAAGAGAGATGTATCAATTGTGATGTTTAATGATCTTTCTTTATTATTTCTAAATATATTTTGTAATACTTTAACTATGTTTTGTAGGACATTCACAATATTTTGTGATACCTTAACAATATATTGTAAAAAAAAAAAAAAGAGATAAAAAACTAGAAAATAAATATGTTAAGCTAGTTTTGTGATACTTTTATTTGAGAATTTGATGTGATACTTTAACTATATTTTATGATGTTTTAATAATTTTTTGTGATACTTCACTATTGATTGGAAAATACCATAGATGTAAATAACATAATTCAAGTTTCTAAAACTTGTGATACTTTAACTATATTTTGTGATACTTAAACATCTTGAGTTAAAAATGTTACTTAATTATGCTTTAATTTAAAAATAGGTATAAAAAACTTATGATATTTAACATTTTTGTATACTGGAATTTTTTGTGATACTTTAACAATATTTTGTGATACTTAAACAACTTGAGTTTAAAAGGTTACTTAACTATGGCTTTATTTTAAAAATAGGTATAAAAAACTTGTTCTAACATCTTTTGTATACTTTAACAATGTTTTGTGATACCCAAACAACTTGAGTTAAAAATGTTACTTAACTATGCTTTATATTTAAAAATAGGTATAAAAAACTTGTGATACTTTAACAATATTTTGTGATACTTAAACAGTTTGAGTTAAAAAATATTGTTTACTATATTTTAATTAAAAACAGACAAAAAACCTGCGATATATGCTTTGTGATAATTTAATAATCTTTTGTAATATTAAACATGTTGAGCTAAAAACATCTAGATGAGAAAATTAGAAATCGCATATAAACAACATATGATACTTGAACTATAATTTGTAATACTTTAACTAACTATTGTAAAAAATATACATATAAACAATAGAAATTCATATATTAGAAATTTGTAATAAATTAACTATATTTTGTAATACTTAAACAACTTTTTGTGATACTTTAGCAATATATAGTTAAAAATATATATATAGTTGTAATTTAAAAATAAATACATATCAGAAACATGTAATACCTTAAGTATATTTTGTAATACTCTTATAACATTTTGTAATACTCTAACAACCTTTAATGATACTTTAACAACATACTGTAAAAAATATACAGACGTAAAAAAATTAATATAAATATAAACGAACTATGTTTTGTAATACTATAGTTGTGTTTTGTGATACTTTAACAACACTTTGTAATACTTACTATAAAATATATATAGGCGTAAAAAAAATTAAATATAAATATAGACGAACTATGTTTTGTGATACTATAGTTATATTTTGTGATACTTTAACAACACTTTGTAATACTTGCTATAAAATATATATAGACGTAAAAATAAATAAATATAAATATAGACGAACTATGTTTTGTAATACTACAGTTATATTTTGTGATACTTTAATAACATTTTGTAATACTTACTATAAAAATATATAGACGTAAAAAACATTAAATATAAATATAGAAGAACTATTTTTCGTAATACTGTAGTTATAGTTTGTGATACTTTAACAACACTTTGTAATACTTTGATCATGACATAAAAAAAAAATCGACTAAATAGGAGAAATTCATCATTAACTATGCATTGTTGAGGATTTGTAATAATTCTGTCAAATCTGGCTCATAATTTCTGAATGATTTGAAGGCATATTTTAAACAATATTTGGTGATACTCTGACAATTGTTTGTAATACTTTAACAACCGTTTGTGATACTTTACCTACTTATTATGATACTTTAATAATCTTCTGTAATAATTTAATAAATATTTTGTGATACTTAAACAACTTGAGTTAAAAATATTACTTAACTATACTTTAATTAAAAATTGGTATAAAAAACTTGTGATATTTTAACAATCTTTTGTGATACTTTTACAATCTTTTGTGATGCTCAAATAACTTGAGTTAAAAATATTACTTAACTAAGCTTTATTGTAAAAATATGTATAAAAAAATTGTGATACTTTAACAATCTTTTGTAATACTTTTAACAATGCTTTCTGATACTTAAAAAACTTGAGTTAAAAACATTACTTAACTATACTTTAATTGAAAATAGGTATAAAAACTTGTGATATCTTAGAAATCTTTTGTGATACTTTAACAATCTTTTTTAATACTAAAACATGTTGAGTTAAAAATATATAGATGAAAAAATATAAATCACATATAAACAACCTATGAAAAAATAGAAATCACATATAAACAACCTATGAAAAAATAGAAATCACATAAGCAGAAGAAAAACAAGAAACCCTTCTTATCACTAGAAAATGGTTATTGAGAAATGCACATAAAAATCTTCTCAACAGTATCCTGTAAACAAAATTCTAATACAAACCAAGTATTCATTTATTTGTCCAACAAAATTGGCAGAACATAATAGAAGTAGAACTTGCACCCACCAACAATCAAACAAAATCATTTCATATAAACAAATGGGACTTGTAAGTCGTCATTTTTTTACAGAGTTCAAATGTCCCTTATTTCTCTATTCTTTCTTCATCTACTTTCTCAGCTTTCGTTTCTTCCCATTGTTCCACCGGTCCCAATGCAAAACCCTTCGAGTTTCTAATAAAAGTTTGTTCCATAGTGGTTGTTAAGAATCAATCAAAAGTTTAGTAATTACAAAGGGATAAGTAATTACAAAAACTACCCCATGATTTAGCTTAATTGCAACACCTATCATCTCTGTTTATAGATTCTTAGTGGTGATAAATATATAAGGGGTTCATGGCTTGGTATTATTGGAATTCAATTGCTAGTATGAATCGATGTGTTTTTTGCTTGTTGGAATTAAGAGAAAACGTGAATAAATAAAATTAAAGCAATTAAAGCAAGTAAAATGAAAGTAAATAAAGGTAAATGCAAGTATTTCGTATGCCTCGTGCGTGTTCCATATTGAAATTGCAAGCAATAATGAAAATAAATAATAAAAAGCAAGGAAACAACAAAGTACAACTAAAACAACCTAAGGCACAACTATGCTTGCATGATTGCAAAATCTGAAACAATGCAAATTAACAAAAATTGAAAATACCAATAGAAAGAGCAATAAAAGTTGACGTAAAAGTTAAAAACTTTTCAAAAAATAACTAGAAACGAAGAGTAGATCTAGGATTCAACATAAAACTATGCATGAAAATAAAATCCAAAATAAAGCATATGAAATACTTAGAAAAAAAATGATCAAGGACCCGATCTATGATCAAGGTGTGTCACTCACCTAGATTCCATAAACCAAATCACAAATCTAACAATAAATCTAAGAGCTAAGGCAAAACGCATAAATTGAAGAACAAGCATGAAATTGAAGAAAAGTTTACTTGAATTAAGGAAAAAATAGCAAACTTGAATGAAATTGTAATCCAAATTAAATCCAAGTGATGGCTTGAATTTTTCTTGAGCTTACAAACCCAAGGGAAAGTTTGAAATTAAATACAAGATGTAGAGAGAGAAAATAAATCCCCAAATACATGCAAGAGTGGGGAGGAGAGTGGATTTTTTTCTAATGAGAGAAGTCTCTCTATTTATACTAGGTTAAACTAGGGGTAAATGGGTCAATTATGCATTAAGAGCTTGGTTTTCCCATGTTTGACCAAGTTTGACCCAAAATGGCCTTGCTAGCCACTTGGCTCGACCCTAAGCTCGATTTGGCTCGATTGGCTCGGTAATTGGGCCAGATGGCTTGGCGCTGGGCGGGCGCTGTCGGCAGGTGCGTGCGGGTTTTTGCGGGGATGGCCGGGCCGGGCGATCAAAACGGCGCCAAAATTTGATCGAAGAATTCTTAACACTCTAAGAAGTCTTCTCCGCAATAGTACGGAGTCGATTGTAGAGTAGCATGTTTTCCCGAGTCGTGTCTCTCGAGGATAGATATAATCGGCGTTCGGTGTTCTAGTTATTCTCTTGTTAAGCTAAATTACACTAATCTACTCCTAAGAAAGCAATAGTCATTTATTTGGGTTTGAGTTTTGAATTTAAAAGGAACACTTTAATGAAAATAATGAAAATGAGGGTTTAGGGTGTTCGATTCGTCTCCACGACTAATCGGTTTTCGCTGAGCATTTAATTCACAATTCGGGGTTGTCAATCTCGAATGTCGATCAAGTATTGAGGTCGTCAATCCCAATTCTCGACAAGTTCCGATTAATGGTTCTAAATGAACCTAAACCCTAAACCCCTAATTTCTAAACAAGTTGCATCAAATACAAATTAAAGCTTGCAAATTGGAAGAGGAGAAAGGAGGGAGATTTAAGCATTTGAAATTGAAATTGGTCAAAAGGCATTAAATTTAAGAGAAGTCAAATTGCTCAAAGAAGAAAGACCCATTTGGCTTTTGAAAACCTAAGGTTTGCTTGGACAAATGAGGTAAAAAGCTTGTAGATGCAACAATGGAGTTTGGCAAGAACAAGAACAAACTAAAATCTAGAAATGAGAAATTGAAGAACAATGCCAAGAACAACAACACAAACTAAATCTAAAAACCAACACAACATCAATACCAACAATCAACAATAACTACACAAGAAAATTAAGGGAAAGAAAGTACCAATTGCATTAAACTCAAGATCCACAAATGAGAAAGCTTCACAAACACAAATGAGGGAGGTGTCACCCACTCCAACACTTGCTTAAGAACAATTAACTAACTACTAACTAAAAACTAACCAACTAAGCTAAACTAGATTAACTACTAAGCTAGCTAAAACTACATTAAACTAAGGATTTATGGGCTAGGTTTTTGAAATGCAAGAGTAAAGGCTTGGAGGAAATGGAGCAAGCCCCAAATTCCACCAAGGAAGGGTTGGTCATAAGGTTGGAGAGTTGGTCTTATTTATACAAAAATGCAGGGGCAAAAACGTCAAAAAGGCTCAAAATCCCGAGCTGGACTGCGTCTCAGTCGATCGACTGGCAGTCGATCGACTAGGGGTCAGTCGATCGACTGCTTCGCCAAAAATTTTCGAACACACTGGACTCCAGTCGATTTCAACCCTTCAGTCGACCGACCAGTCGATCGACTACAACTCAGTCGATCGACTGGAGTGCAGTCGATCGACTGACAGGCAGCTCCGGCTCGTTTTCTCATTTCCACTCCTTTCGTCCGCACGGTTGTCGCTCCTCGTTCGCGCTGTGTTCCCCTGCTTTGCCCATTCCAGTCCGAGTCGAGTGGGATGCTCCGAGCGTGCACGGGACCGCTTTGTCATCCTACGGCCAAAAATACGAAAAAGGGTAAAAATGTACGAAAAACTAGTAAAAATCGCACAAAAGTTATAAAAACCTAAAACTAACAAAATAGACCAAAACGACTCCTAAAACCTGTAAATGCAAAGCAAAACACACGCGAATGCGACACAAAAAGGTAAACAAAAAAGTACAAATCAACCACCCCACACTTAGAATGATTGCTTGTCCTCAAACAATACTAATCTAGAATTACAAAACTATCCCGAGTGATCCTAATCTAATGCACAAAAACCTAATTTGAGGCGTTGTATGCTAAAATGCTCGTTAGCTCGGCTAAAAGGACGACAAAGATGTCTTGACAAAGAAAGTTTAGATTGACTCCCGAAACCCAAAAGTACTAGGTAACTCTCCAAGTCAGTCCCCTCGTCCTTGCCCCGGCTAAGGTCTATCCACGGTCGAACCGTTAATCGGCTCTCTACTAGCCTTGATCGTCTACAACTCTCTTTAACAAAGAAAATCTAAAAAGAAGGAGAAAGAGGAAACGTGCAAGAGTTGCACGTTTTATCACTTAATAACTACAAGGATTTATAACTTATCCTTGTTTTATTCATCATCATTTTTTTTCTTTTTCGGATTTTTTTTATTTTCTTCTTTTTTTTGGTACCCAAGGAACTAAGGTACTTAAATACAAGATATACAAAGAGAAATCAACGGCTCCGACCACTCGTTGCTACTAGAAACTTACAATGTTTTCGATCGAGCACATGGAGCAATCGACGACTCCAAAATACAAAACAAAATCCTATAGAGAGTGTTCGACAACGAGGCTAGTTGAGGCACTAGTTCTATATGAGCTCAAGGATAGCATGAAGTTAAATCCGAACAAAGTTCCCAACGAGTCAAGTTACCTAAGTACACTAAATCCGATCGAAAATCTAAATTCCTAAGCAATTCATCAAAACCGCGTCACTTCGCCAAGGTTCCAAGAAAAAATAACACACACACTACTCAAATTAACACAAGCAAGCATGCAACAATTTAAAAACCAAAGACGAACCCTAACCACCCCACACTTAAGATCTAGCAATGTCCTCATTGTAAATTAAGCTAAATAAAGCGTAAAAAGTGTAGGGAAAAGAGAACGCCCCTATATCCGAGTTTGTGTCGACGCGGTTGTGCGTAAGTCTTCTCCGGAGTCGAGGCAAGCAACCTACAAAAAAAATGAACAAACGTGGAGTTGCAAAATCAAAATACGAATAAATTTTTTTTTTTTGATTTCTCTTCTTTTTTTTTTTTTACAAATTGGGTTGCCTCCCAATAATCGCTACTTTAACGTCTATAGCTCGACGGTTTATACAATTAACACTATCCGGGATCCAAGAAGAGGTGGCGATCATGCCACGCCTTGGTGTTCTCGAGTAGACACACCGGGTGACAAAGATCACCAAGGCGGGCAAGTCGAGCAAGCCAGTAGGTCAAACTTTCAAGAGCACGGGCTTGCTTCTGTGGTCGGAAGAGGGATTAGTCGACCACCCAAATGTGATCATCCCAAAACGGGTCGACGTACTCCTTCGTCTCCCCGACCGGCATCACCTCTCTCTCGACTTTAGAAGTAGTCGTATTCGGGCACGAGAGAGTAGGATCCAACACATCCCCCACTACCTCCTCTACCTCCACTTGGTCAAGTAGCAATAAAGCATCGGGTGGTGGCAAAAGAGGCTCGATCCACTCCACATCCTCCAAAACCGGCATAACTTCATCATCCTCGCCAAAAGCAAGTAAGCTCGACATTCCAAGTGCCGTTGGAGACCCCAAAAGTGACTCCCCCTCAATTTCCATTACAACTTCTTCACAAAACACGAGAGGGGTAACGCCGACTTCCAACCCCTTCTCCTCACCCACTAAATCCACCTCCTTGCACACCTCTTTCAAAAGATCGTCAAAGCTCGAATTGCCGTCAATGACCGTGGGATCCACCACATCAAAGATGGGCATGTCGTCAAGACATGGTCTTTTAAGCTCATCCATTTCGTTGGCAATTTGCTCTACTTAAGTCTCCATGCGAGCAAGGCATTCATCCAATTGTCGAATCACCTCCACGAGCTCGGACGAGAGAGGCTCAAAGTCCGAGAGTTGGGGCATAGACAATTCTTGAGAAAGTGTGGCGTAACGGTCATCGCTCGAAGTATACGAGCTCGAGGTGGGTAGATCATAAAAGTCGTAGCTCCAAGAATACGAATCAAGAATGGGTGGAGCATACGAGTCAAAGCTCGGGTAAGAAGAGGGCGGGGCGAGTTGAGCATATGGATCGTTAAATTCCGGATCATAAGGATCACGAGTCGGTGCATACGGATCCATGCTCGGGTTGTGGGGATACAAAATCGGTGGAGAATAAGAAGGGCTTGGGTCGGAATAATTGAAATAGGGGGCCCATTCTTCACCGATCGAAGCGTACGGGTCATCGTAAGTCGAGGGGACCCGATAGCTTGGGGGAGTGGTGTACGGATTTGGATATTCAGGAGTTTGGATATAAGGGTTTGGATATTTGGGATTTTGGATATAAAAGTCATCGTATGGCAAACTAGCTTGGTAGTTTGCCATCCTCGGCCGGATCAATCGAGCGGCGGAGGAATCCTTTGATCGTCGTGAGTGTAGGCGGGCGGCATCGGGCTCCCCGAATGAGTACCTTGCAAACACAACAATCAACAAAGGATTACGAGCATCGAAAGTAAAATAAAAATCTAAACTAACTACCAAATAAGATAACAAGAGAAATAATCAAAAACACCATTCGCCTTAATCTATCCCCGGCAACGGCGCCAAAATTTGATCGAAGAATTCTTAGCACTCTAAGAAATCTTCCCCGCAGTAGTACGGAGTCGATTGTAGAGCGGTAAGTTTTCCCGATTCGTGTCTCTCGAGGATAGATATAATTTGCGGTCGGTGTTTTCACTTAGTCCTTTGCTAATCAAAATTACACTAATCTAATTTAAGAAAGCATTAAGTCATTGGTTTGATTTGAGTTTTATGCGAAGCTTGAATTTAAAATGAGACTTTAATTAAAAAGGATTTAAATGAAATGAGGGTTTAGGGTGTTCGGTTCGTCTCCACGATTAATTGGCTTTCGCCGAGCACTTGATCGACATTCGGGATTGACAACCGTGGCGGCGTGAGTCCACAACTGGGTCTGAATCAAGAACCATCATCGGCGAAGCACGGTGATGAGATTTGGCTGGTCGGATTTTTCGGATCCTTGTTCGGGAAGGAACGACAACAACGACGAGGGTTATTTGGCTCTCCGATTCGAGGAGGTCTCGTCCCTGATTTTCGGCACTTGATGAGACGGCGACGACGACCATGGCAGTGCTGGGCGCATGACAGGTGAGGGATTCGGTTTGTCTGGCGATCGAGCTGGTGATGGGTTGAGGAAGACGATGACTCAATCTGTCTCTTCGGTTTGCCTAGCGATTGAGTTCCTGCTGTTTTGTCTATGATTTATTTTGGGATATTTTAATTTGGGGAGACGCTAAAAAATGAGTGATATTCGCTGATTGTTTGCGATATGAAAAATATCAAAGATGCCCTCGCAGTGTCAAAACCAAATGTGCGTGTGACATCATTAATATACCATACTCTATATAGAACAATTAACTAGAATCGTTTGATTAACTAATATTAACGATTGAGATTGGTTCTCAGTTCCCACACAATGGAAGGTTTCCACAAGATCCCACCCATATATATATATATATATATATATATATATATATATATATATATATATATATATATATATATATATATATAAGATTGGGTTCAAATGAGAACCCCGTCATTATATGTGAACCTAGGAACTAATCCTGGCCTTAGATCTAATATTGCACATTACAATTATACGTCCAGGTTCATTGTGCTTTTTACACAGTACTGTAGTGCTAAAATCAGTCCAGT